>VNJQ01006706.1:0-16492 GCA_008042515.1 Drosophila truncata | reverse complement strand
AAAAAAACAAGAAAGGAAAGCTAACTTCGGGCGGAGCCGAAGTTTATATACCCTTGCAGAATATTCTGTAAATTATATTTTCCAAATTGAATCATATGCAATCTAATTTAAATGACTTAACGAGAAGGCTGAAATGGCCGGGTAATTTCCGATCGTTCAGTTATATGGCAGCTATAAGATATAGTCGGCCGATCGTTATGAAATTTGGTAGGTCGGATCAACTGACCAAATATATAATATGTACGAAGTTTTTCTTTTCTATCTTCAAAAACACAAAAGATGGGAAATATTCGATTTTTCAGTTATATTATTATATCTATAGCTATATCTTATAGTCGGCCGATCCTGATAAAATTTGGTTTGTCGTAGTATTATGCCAAAAATAGCATTCTTACTAAATTTGAACTCTATAACTTTAAAATCGCCGAAGTTATAGCATTTCCGATCAATCAGTTATATGGCAGCTATAGGATATAGTCGGCCGATCCCGGCCGTTCCGACTTATATACTGCGTGCAAAGGAAAGAAGGGTGTGTGCAAAGTTTCAAGTCGATAGCTTTAAAACTGAGAGACTAGTTTGCGTAGAAACAGACAGACGGACAGACAGACGGACAGACGGACAGACGGACATGCTTATATCAACTCAGGAGGTGATCCTTACCAAGAATATATATACTTTATAGGGTCGGAGATGTCTCCTTCACTGCGTTGCACACTTTTGACCAAAATTATAATACCCTCTGCAAGGGTATAAAAATCAATGCAAGTGTTATTCGCTTCTAAGAGTATTCATAGTTAAATTATAGACTAATCTGAATATGTATCGCAGCGAGCTGTTTAAACCAGTGTTGTCAAAAAGATAATAGCTAAAAATCCCATTTCAGCTGTGATAGGAAAAACCAGGAAAAAAATGGAAAAAATCATTACTTTGCGGTTTTTTTAAACAAATTTTCATTTAATTTGAGATTGGAATCTGCATAGGGCATACAAACATCGGCGAGCCGAAGTAAACATCATTTCTTTTTTATAATTTTAATTGATATATCAGTTTTTGCTATTGTAAAAAAGTTCAAATTTGAGATCATAAAGATGTATAATTTTGTATCCCGATGAATTAAAACTTCGTTTAGTTTCACCATCTATCTAGGCTGGCTGTAGAGCGTGCTCTATCTTTCACTCTACTTCTCTAGCTGTTGTACAAAAAATTGCAAAACTTTGAAGATCTAGGATAGACGGAAAAATTCGAGTACAAACAAATATTAAAATGTTAGGGCAGCTTTCTACGGTCTTTATATACAATACCCTGCAGAACTGGAAGTTGCGATTGAAATACTGAACTACTTACCCTACTAGTTCGCATATGGGTACTTCCCTTTACTAAAACTTCTCTAAAATTACTTTTATTAACATAGTAACATTAAAAAATGATCGAACTTGATAGTCCTTAGCATATCCAAGTGAAGAAGAATGCAAAGATTCGAAATAAAATGTATATATCATCGTCAAATATATTTAAATAGTAAAAACCAACATCCAAAGTCCGATGGAAAAAATGTCGCGAGCGAAACAGATTAAAATTAAACTTAAAAAAACTAGTTAATATTTTTACGTCAAACAAAGTACATTATTAGGATAATTTATTGCATATTACATTAAAATTGATTGCATTAAGATCTCTCATCAATCGAATTTTCGAAAAGTGACTTTTGGTTTTGTCACATCCGAACCCGTCACATTTTGTAAATATTTTAAAAACGAAAAAATGCCAAAAATCGATCTTAGCACCAATTATAGTGCTAACCAAGAGCTATGCATTTCATTTTTTTTTTTTTTAATATATAAAGTTATATAAAGTTTTGGCGCATGTTTTTTTTTAGTTCGAATGCGTACGAATATCACATTCGACACCAGAGAATTCCCAATATACATATGTATAATTAAATCTTTAAAAATCCGTACCTGTATCCGCTCGAAAAGCTTCTCTAGAGTGCGAATACTCTCCAGCTTTCGTTGGGCTATCATCAACTTGCGCTCCTCGACGCGTATCTTTTGCGAGATCTCCACCTGGCCGCGCTCCTGGATTTTTTTCAGATGCTTTTCTTTTCGCTTTTCCTCACGTTCACGTTGTTTTTCCACTTCTGCTAATTTCAATTCTTCTTGCTTTTGCCTGTAATTTTTGGTTGCAATGTTGCGTTTTTTGTTTTGCATTTGATTTTGTATTTGTTATTATGCATAATAAATATTTCTTAACTGTTCGTCTAGAAGATACAGAGAACGGTTGGCTAAAAGGCTCGCCTCGCCAGGTGGGAAGCATATGATAAATATAAATGTAATATGTCAAGACATGGAAAACAGAATACAATAGAAAGTGCTTCATTATCAGCAAAGACAAGCTATGCATGAATGTTATGAATAAATGTTCAACATTCCTTTATATTTTGTCTTATTTCTTTGTTTACTGTTCCCGCATCCAAACCCAAATCTATTTTCAAACCTGTCGCGTTCCAACTGTTCGTCCTGTTGCTTCTTTAACTTTTCCCGCTCCTCATCCTCGGCCTGAGCTTTTGCGATGCACTTCTTTCGCATACGTTCCCGTCGCTGCACGTGCGAGTCGCTGAGATGCTTTTGCTTGTCGAAGTTTACATTAATGTTGATGGCCTGGGTTTTGTCTACGAATTTCCGGACGAGCTTAGTGCCCCTAAACTCGTCCATAGCTCTCACAAAACTGGAGTATTCTTCGAATTGGACATATCTGTGAGAAGAATTTACCATCCATATTTCTCCTAATGAAAAAGTAAAGTTTCGCCAAGAACTCACGCTTCGAAGAGAACATCCTGCTCAAAACTAAAAGTTCGCATGCCACTGATGTCCGATTGCATGTTCTTCCGATAAGGATCACAGATAGGTATATCCACGGCGCGGACACGACCAAACTTCTCGAAAATACGCCTAAAGATGCTTTCGCTTGGCTTGACCTGGTCCTCGTGTTCCGTGTGCCGAGGACAAAACCAACGCATGGGCAGATGACTCAGGTGAATGGTGTCCGGCCTTTCACCCGCCTTCATTTCGTCCATATTCCGGGCATCTCGAAAATACGAGTCCCAGTCGTGCCGCGTGGGAAATTCATCTTTCGTTTCGGTGCAACGCACCCGGAAGGATTCACTGAAGCCAGTGATGCGCAGAGAAACGCCATCCAGCCGTTGGATCGCCAAACGAAGGCGTTTGCGATCATCAAGTTCCGCTTCCAGGCGTATGGTATTAACTGTGCTTTTGGAAACCTGTTTGGAAAATGTAGAAATCGACGATGTTAAAGGAGCAATATTTTCAAATATGTAGGGTTAAAAAATAAGGGAAAGGAGATTAATGTATAACATACCTTAAGAAGCAGAAACTTGTCCGGTTTGAGCTCGACGCCCAGCTTGTCCATTATCTCCAGATTGGACACGGATTTGCCAGACTTGATCGTCGGCAGCGATACGGAGATTTGCATTTTGGCCACCGGCTTGAGGTACAAGCTGTGCGGCAGGTAAAGTGGTACGCAATCTGACACATTTTCTATGCTCTGGATGTTGATCATTTGGTTAAAGGTGTGGTTGATTTGTTTATTCAGGTTTAACAATGTAATGGAGGGCAAAATACAGAAAGTAATATTGTGTTTCTTTTACCAAACATACAGACTTAAACTACGGCTATGGGAAAAAATCTCAAAGAACGCCCAGAAAAATTAAAAAGAACTGAAATACCGCCCGTGAACCTTTCATTGGATTGTTGTTGAGTGTTGGTGAGGGAGGGAAAATTCGGTTCGCGTCCGTCGGAGTATGCTGGGGTCTGGTGGGTCGCTTTAACCTTTGATCTCTGCTAATGCTACTTAAGTGTAATAAATGCTTTGACTTTTAATAAATGGATGCAGCGCAGTTTGCTGAAAACGAAAAATTCTTCGGATTAATATTTTTTGCACTTTTCGCTGAAGATGCGCGACTTTCGATAGGTTTTCTAAAAAAAACTATAGGTAGAGATGGACCAATGACTTAATTGAGTAAAGTGATTTGGAGTATTTTTATCGCAAGCGCACAAAATATAAAATTAATTTTAACAATTCAGAATCAACATTTTCATGTTTGAGCGCACATAAAAAATAAACAAATAAATGAATATTAGTTTATTTGTAACAATAAGGCATAAGCAATAAAGTAATTGAAGAAGAAGAAGCACTAAAATAGTAAAGGATAAAAAACTTAAACAAGCGGCAATACTCATTTTAGCAACATGAAAGAAAAATACAAAATAAATTCATTATTAATATTTTCCGGTGACATAGGCGATGCTTAATGGCTGACAACATGAAAAAAGTTTATTTTATGTTTTTAGTTGCACATTTTTTAGACATTTAGTCGTAGAGAGAATCCCCTGTATTTAAAAAATTTTTAAGCCTAAGTAATATTTCACAAGTCACAGTTTGTAACGGTTCGCCTATACCACCGTTATCGATATCGATTTAAAAATCTGTTGTCATTCTCACATCGCGAGGCAAAAGCAAAGGCAAAACGAAGTGCGTTATTTCATTTTTATACCATTTAATTTAATTAGAAATCTAAGAAAAGCTACAATATGCGCGGGTGAAATTGTGTGACTCCAAAAACCCAAACGGCGCCCGTGCCCGCTACGTGTAAATGGCCAAAAACTGACGTGAAAATAGGATGCATAAGCAAGCAACAGCAACAACAACGCAATTGTGATAGACAAAGAAATAGACTAAGAAGGAAAGCAAGCAGCGAAAAGCACGGAAAACATAAAGAAAAACGAAAAAAAAGGCAAGCAGTCTGAATTTAAAATATTGAAATATTGGAAAATATTGATGGACCTCTAAGACTAAAGGAAGCGCGAGTAAATGGTTTTTACACTCTTGCACATTTAATACGCAACGAAAATAGCTTTCAAAGTAATAAGTAATAAACAGGCGGAAAATGAAGCAGCAGCAGAAGCAGAGCCATACAAAATAAATAAGAAACGCGTGGAAGGCAATAAAGGAAATAAATCAACACACACATACTCGCTGGCGTTGAAAGAGAGGGAGCAAAATACGAGCAAAAATAAAGAGGAAGAGGTCTCTGCAATTGCCGATGTTGTTGCTGTTGCTCTCAAATAAAAACACACAAGCACAAGCAAACTCACACAAATACAGCCACAGCTGATGTAAAATAATTTGCAGCGCTTGTGTTAGTGCCCGTTTACAATTGATTAAAACCAAAACACACAGACGCGCAGGCAACAATAAATAACATTTACACATCACACACTGGCGTACCATTGTGAAAATTGATTAAAGATTATAAGGTGAGTGTGAATACGAGGCATGGTTTTAATTAACCGTTAGTTGTAGTTTAATGCACATGCATATTAGTGTATAATGATGACGCCCTTTTACTGCATAAATTTTTCCCAATTCCCAACCCGTCTCCCCCTTTCGCCAGCACGCTACAGCAAGTGCAGCTACACCTGCTGCCATTTTCTTTTTTGAACGTCAGCAACCCTCGCCCATTGTTGTTGTGGTGTACACCAGTTTGAGCCAAATTGCAATTAATTGCCATAATTTACATATTTTACAAGAACATCATAGTATCTGTGAGCCTTTTCTCGTTAATTGCAAGAGTGTGCAAATAAAGAAAGCAAATGAAAAGTGGAGGCCAAAACAACTCAACAACAGCTGAGTAAGTGAGTGAGATAGAGGCAGAATTGGTCAAACACAAAGCGAGAGGGAAAAAAGAAACAGAAGTGAAAGGGGAAATGAGGAAAATGAGTTGCAGGTCACTTCTAATTATCGGATATCGATATTGCAACCGAAATCAGCTGATCGTTGTTTTTCTTTCATTTTTCTTCCTTTTCTTCGTTATAAAAACTTTAAAATATGTACATACGCAAATGAAGTGCAGAATCCAAATCATGGCGACGTGTTTCAATGATTGTAATGAGCTTTTTTCTTGTGTCTTTTTGCCTTTTCTTGACATATGAAAACGATTTGTGTTGTGCCCCCCCACATCGTCAAAAATGGGCCGATAAACTCTGACACTTTGTAATCATCTGGACGAAGAGAGGAGTTCACTTCATTTTGCTTTGGTTCAGGGTTTCTTCTTGTTCTTCTTATACATCAAGCACCTTATACATATTTAAATATGTACATACATACGTATGTACGTCGTCTTAACACCAATGACGTCACCGTTAAAACAAAGATCTGCTGAATCTTTCTATAAGAAGTATTCGGTATTTTTTCTAAAGTAAAAGCATTTTATATTAAATTGCCGAAGTAAGAGATTAATTAACCAAAAATACCCACTAATAATATTCCAATTTTGTGAGTTCACCCTCCTCCCTGTTTGGAGATCTCGCATATTACAGGCATATTGAATATACATACATACAAGGGTAAGCGAAAGCCGTACCATTGATAAGATCAAGCCGTATCATTGATAAAATCAAGCACCATGGCTTGATTGCTCATTCAGGTGAGTTTGCCTGTGACTGACGGGGCCGAGATTATTGCACTTTAGGATGTCATCGATGATTAAACGGCCAGCAGTAATTGCTTAGTGTCTATCAGCTCAATCGAGCTATTTCATCAGTTTATTTAAGAGATGTCGATTCTCCTTTATTTTACACTCTATGAAAATGGCGCCTGCTAATTTCGACAGCTACATATTTACATATATACATAAGTATGTAAATACATATGTATGCACATAGGTACATATATGTACATACACTCATACGAAACTGTGTACCATTACACGCATTTACTAATGATGGAAAATTTTGAGAACTACCGTTGCCTTGAACATTTACAATTCTTCGTTTAATAAAATGATGAAATTCGCTTAGGTAAAAAAAAGGATCGCAGTCAGGTAGAGACTGCGAGGCATGAGCAGTCCGATTTCTAGCGCTTTCTTTAAAGTAAAAAAAAATAATTTGGTTAGCGAGCCAAGTTATGTATTTAGTTTATATGATATAATATGTGAATTATCACTAAACCATAAAAAGATTGGTTAAAAAAAAATGATAAATGGGATTTTTCCAGGAAATAGAGTTTTGTTATCTTTTATGAGCTGGATTTCCAGATAAAATGAGCTTGTTTCCCGCTAAAAAAATTGGCAACACTGCTGAGGGAACGTCGCAGCCGACGTCGATGTTGGCATTGGACACATGCGCAGCAGGAGCTGCGTCTACCTCCCGCGCTCCGTCCCACTCACACACACACGTTGAGCAGGTACGATCGGCGCACACGTGCGGCGCTCTCTCGCCCGCTCACGGTATCTCTTCGTTTCTCCGCCGTTCGCTTTACTCATTTGTTTTCGATCCGCCCGCTAGTCTAGACTTGTTTAAAATCAAGGTGCGTTGATAACACGTTCCACGTTGATGTTGTTGTTTACTGCCCTGCAAAAACAGAATTAAGTAAGTTAAGTGCGCGTGTGCTAAGTACGGTGCCATGCTCTTTCCGTTTTTCCGCTTTTCCTGTAATGTGCGTCTTATCGCCAAAACTGAAAGCCGTCTGCTTGGTGTAAACTGTAAACCAAATTATAAAAATAAAATTGAATAAGCGTCTAGGCATTTGCTCACCCGCTCGCTTGCCTTGCTATTTTTTTATTGCGACTCGGAAATGGCCCAGTTAGTCATTAACATTTGAACCCGTACCCCCACCGTCCAGTCGGCTACCGCTTGTTGACTCCCGCGAGAGCAGCGTCGCGTTGTCTAACAGCTGTTTGTTGGGTTTGAAGAGAGCCCGACATAGAATCCAACGGCTTAAAAAATGTTCAAGCTAGTAATTTATAATCTTTATGAAAAATGCTTCGATTCAAGAGCTGCATGCGTGGAATTATGTTAAAATGACAATTCAATTATAGATATTTAAGCGACAGCGCTAAATGCCGATAGCTGATAGCTGAATAGCTGAATGAGGTGTTTGCTGGAGACGATTTAGGGAAGGTGCGCCTCATAAAGTCCGGGAAAAAGTGAATAAATATGCAATTTTTTACTCATAAAATAAACTTAAACTAAACGATTAACTCCTACTCGTATCTTAAAGCCATTTTTTAATTTTTTAAACTATATCTTATGCTTATAAAGCCTTACAGCTAAATGGTCATTATTGAATACACGTTTCTCATTTGTCTTGTATCTTTCAGCTTCATCATAAACACATACATACACACACACACACACGGGTACAAGTGCCAGCACCCCAAGTACGACCATAAGTACAAGCAGACGGACAGATGAGGGAACACTACTAAGTTCTTCTAAAGCACTGCCAAACCATAAGTGAGACGACAAGAGCAAGAAGAGGAGGAGGAGGAGTGAAAGTGGGAGTGGAAGTCGAAGCGGGAGCGGGAGCATCCCCTCCAAAAAGGCGGGAAGTCGAGAAGCTAGTGGCCTCATCAATACGACTCCATGATGCTGTACGTGTTCCATGTGGACGTCGGCCGCATGCTGAGCTTCGACATGAATGTGGCCCTGCAATCGGTGGAAAACCTAAAGGAGACGATCCAGAAGCTGCACGGCATCCCCTCCGCCAACATAGTGCTGCTGGTAAGCGGCGGCGAGACGTTAACGCACTCCACCCAGGTGTCGTGCTATTCGGCGGGCACCGACACGAATCCCATCTACATGTTAGTCACGGGCGATGAGCGTCCGGCGCCAACGATATCAAACACGGATGCGGATGCGGAGCTGCGTCGTCAGGTGGAGGAGAGCCACCGTCTGCCACCTGCTCTGGACACAGTGCGTCAGCGTTCACAACTGGCGCAGCATATGGTTAAGCTGGCGCGAAAGGAAGAGGCGCAGTGCGAGCGACTGGTCCACGAGCAGCACCTCCAACAGCAGGGCTGGTCAGCTGTTGTAGCTAACATGGAGGATCTGACGAATGAGTTCCGCGAGCGCTTCCATAACTTTTGCTCTTCCTTTGATCGGCATCTTCAGAAGCGCGAGCAACAGCTGGAGCTGTTGCATAACTTTGCCGACGATCTCAAACAGCTGGGTAGGATACCTATACTTCCGCCCCTCATGTCTCTAGCCGAGGCCGATTTCCATGGCTTTGACGAGTTGCTGGACAACGATGATGTCTTTACCGCCCAGCAGCAGCAGGAGCAAGGGCAGCAGCAGTTGGTGCCGCCACAGTCAGCAGGGGGCGGTCTCTCCGAATCCTCACAGGCGGATTCGCCCAATAAAAAACTCAAGATGGGCGATGATGAAGCGGATACTGGTGAGCAGCAGCAGGAGCGCGTCTCCCAGACTTCGACCAGCAGCAGTTCGTTGGCTCGTCGCCCTAGCCTTAATCTGCTGCAGTGGATTAGCTCGAAAGGGAACCGCAGTGCCTTGCAACTCATGTCCGACGAGTGCATGCAGGGTCTGGACATCTTCAGTGCCGAAATCTACGAGAAGCTTAAGGAGGAGGTCAAGCAGATCATCAAGATGGCCAACCAAAGCGACGTCAAAGAGATCAAGGGCCTCAGTGACCGCCTGTGCAAGCTGGAGGAGTTCAAGTTTCGCATCAAGAAGATGGTGAACGATCAGAAGGAGCAGGCTCTGGCTCTGCAGCAAAACGAGGCCCGGGCGCAGAATCTTCGCGACAACTCCGTCCTGCCGGATCTCTGCCTGTCGCACCGCTCCCAGCTTCAGGTGATGCTGGAGAATCATATCAAGATTCGAGAGTACTGCCGCTGCATAGCAAACTCAAAGGACGAGCTGGGGTGGAATCTGCACACACGTCTGCGGCGGATTGTTTGGATCGAGAATGGAATGAGCGAATTTGATAATCGGCTGTTGTTCAATCACCGGTGTTTACGGCGTGCCGAGCGCCACATTAGCATCATTGAGCAAATCCACAGGGCGCCAAGTACCTATGTGGCTGCCGTGGCGGAAGTGGTGCGCCGCAAGATATTCTCGGATGAGTTCCGTCATTGGGCTACCCGCCTATCCGTGGACTTTGACCGCATCCACAGCGAAGAGTTGCGTCGAAGGACGGAATTTAATGCGAGCTTTGAAGGCCACTTCCTTAATATTTTATTTCCTGGCATGGGCGACATGCCGCCCGCCTTTGCGAACGAACATCCGCTGAGTTTCGACACGCGGCTTCCGCCGCTCAGTCGCTCGGACATGGAGCTTCTCTCATCGCAGCTACCGGAATTGGCCGATCAGCTGCAGTTGCCCGATATGAAGCCTGTGATAGAGTTCTTTGTCCATCGCAACCAGCAGCAGGACCAGCAGGAGCCGGATCAAGAACAGGAGCAGGAGCAGGATGGCCCACTGGTAGCAGCACCTCGATTGGCTGAGCTGCAGGCGCTTGCAACCGCCTCTGACTGTGAAACGGACACGGAAACGGAATTCGAGAAACTTAGCTCCACGTCCAAGTGTGTGGCCACCGCAACGACAACCAGTTTGGTGGAGCAGGTTGCTCGATCGACCGCCACCGAAGATCTGCTTATGCTGAGTGCTGGCACTTTGACGGAGGAGAATGGCGGCAGCATGCAGGGAATGCGCAAAGCCATGGAGGATATGTCCCAGTTGGCGCTGGCGTGTCTTTCTGAAGCTCGCTCTAATTTGAGCGCCTTTCGTAGTGATGCCGCTGGTTACCAGGATGAGTTACAATCTGAGCTGCATCTCTTTCAGGACAAGTTCAATGTATTGAAAATGCAGTGTCAGGAGCGCGAGCAGCGATCAAGCGAGCAGCTGGAGGAGATGCGATTGAAGCTGCAGCTGGCCGAACAAGAGAAACAGGCGGCGGTGACCCAGGCTCGAGAGCAGCTCATTCATGAGCACAAAACGGAGCTGGAGTCTCTGCGGTGCCGCTTCAAGCTGATGACGTCCATGGAGCGTTCGCCCTCGGACAGCAGCCTTGAGAAGCTGGAGCGGCCAACGAGCAGTGCTAGTGTGGCTAGTGCCAATGCCGGTGTGGACATTGATCATCTGCTTTCCCAGCAGCGCCAAGAATTAACAGCCCAAAAGGAGCGCGCCATTAGTGAGGCTGTCGAATCAGAGCGATCGCTGTGGCAGTCGCGTCTCTTGCCACTGAACTCTGAATCTGTGATGGCCAATGTGGGCATTCTCAAGGACATGCTGGCAGATAAGGAGCGGCAGCTGGATCAGTTGCGTGAGCAGAACAAGATCCTCACTCAGGAGACGTACCAGCTGAAGACGCGTCTGGAAATGATCACTAACGAGGACGGCAACAGCTGGTTGAAAGAAAAAATTGACTATCTTAATAAGGACAAGTGTCGACTTGAGGAGGAGCTCATCCAGGAGAAGAACCGGCGTCAGGAGATGGAGACAAGTGTAGCGGCTATGAGGAGGTATGGATGGACTTTGAGATGAAGGTATTAAATGGCTAATATCGATTCCTTTACTCTTAGCTCTGTCTACGATGTAAATGTGGTGGGTGGAGCTCTGACCCGCTCCAAGTCTAGCGGGACTTCCAGTCACAGGGCCATTGCCCTGGAGGGCTGTGCGCGTGGCGATCTGGTCTTTGTTGTATGGAGTATGCGGCATGCCCAATTCATGGTCGTGCAGGACTCGCTTACCCTCTATTTCGTCCACGCCGACAGCTTGGCTGGTCTACAGCTAAGTGCTCCGGCCACAGGGCCCACTCCCGCTGGGGAATCCTCTATGGCTGTGGCAGAACTGAATCAAATCCCGCTGCCCTATTATGCCATTGGACGGGTCATCGACAAGGAGTACTGCCAGGCGCGAAAGGTATACTTTCAATCAAATCTCACTATTTCGAAAGACAACTGCTTAACCCGTGTATGTGCGGCTCTTTTTGTAGGATGACAATCGCTATCGCGTCAGCAGGGGCTCCAAGTTCTATCGCATCAAGCTGGCGCCGTTGCCCTCGCGAAATTCAGCGCGGCGGGAGCGCCTAGAGTGTAAGTAGAAAGTCTTTATGACCTCCGGAAAGGGCATAAAAATAAATTATTATTTTTGTTTGTTTTTTTTTTAGCCAGCTTGTCCGCAGCTACGGCTGCTGCCTCGCCCAGAGATGTAATCGACGCTGTCCCCGGTAACAGCGGCAGCAGTAGCGTCTACCAGAGCTTTAAGCAGCGTACTGTGAGCATTACCAGCGTAAATGAGGAGGATGATGAGTCGGCTTCGCTGCTCAGCGAGCGCTGTCGCTACATTAGCGTCAGCGAGGAGGATGAGTTGCATGCTGCCGGAGGAGGCACACTAGCCATGCCATTAGCCAGCGCATCTGCAACTGTTACATCACCGGCAGCAGGCGCGACATCTATGGCGGCGGCAGGATCGACGACGTCGAATGCATCGACGGCAGCAACTCAAGCACAGTCTGTGATAACAGAGCAGCCAACGGCATCGAGCAAACTTAAATTGGATCTACTGTTGGCCTCTGCTGATATAACACAATACCCAACACCACAACCACCACAGCAACAGGAACAGGAGTTAAAGCAGCAACACATTGAATCGTTGAAGAGTGCGGCGCCTGTGTCTGAAAGAAGTCCAGATCAGGCCATCCGAGAGTCTGAGGGTGAGGAACCGAAACCGGAACCAGAACCAGAAACCATTAGCATCTTCGTACCGCCCCCCAATCCTCCAGTAACTGTGACAACAACGACAACCCCCACTTCAAGTTCTACAAGCGTCCTGGCCAGCCTCAGTGTTGAGCCAATGTTACCAATGTCCATTATTGGCACCTCGACGGCAATAAGCGAGGACTCTGATGAGTACCGATCGCTGGAGGGCAAGAACGACGATGCCGACCCGGATGACTTTCCCATCTCTGAATAGTAGGACTAACATTTAAAACTACAAGCATATATACATAAGTGGCGTGTGTATCTCTAGGCTAAATCTCTTTAACTATATATAGGAACCAGCAAATAGATAACATCCCAACAAGTAAGCCACAGGTCAGGCCGCAGGGACATCAGCAAACACACCACTAACAAACGACAGCCACCACAGCAACAACACCATGTGAAAGAGTTAAATACTTAAATAAATCTAAAAGTTTACCAAGAGCAGAATATATGGATATATTCGAAGGAGAAACTAAAAAATTGTTCTAATGAATGTAGGGTCTATGTCTACATAATGATATAATCTTATCAAACGTGAATCATACACCAACACACACACAAGACCACGATACACTAAGTAAAAATTTTCCAAATTTTTATTTAAAATAAAAATAGTAATGTACTTTTACAAATTTACCTTTTATAATCAAAAACAAATTAAGATACTTAAATTGATAGTTATCGGTTAAAAGTCATTTTTTCGCTTCATTTGGTGCCAAGAAAAACGTATATCCAAGTCGCATTAATAATTTGGTAGCAAGTAAAAAATTTCAAAAATCAGATACGAAATTATATATTTTTTATAGGAATTTTTAAAAATGCATAGAACACACAAACACACCCACCACCAACCCACATAACACATAAAAACACAATCGTTTTGGGGCTCAGCCTGCAAGAAACACAGTTTTATGCTCAGCTTACTCCACTTTCTCCCACTCCCACGCCACATAAACCCCAAAAATCAAAAAGTTTTTTTCTCTCCCTGTCCGTGTATATCTAAGAAATTTGCTTTTTGACCTTTCCTGTAAATAAATAAGAACGAATAGTTATATTTACGCCTTTGATTCATAACAAGGAAACACACTTGAAAATTACAAACAACAAAGTAGATATATACACACATTTAATGACAATGCGACAATGAAAAGCTACACTTTTCAGCGCAAATGTAAATAAAACAAAAAACAAAACATTTAAAAATACTTTAAACAAGTTAGAAGGAGGAAAAGCCTGTAAAAGGATAGAGCGTAACAAAAGCGGATCGCAGAATTGTCAAGCTTACAACACACAAGAAAACAAAAAAAAACAGTGTAAAATCAAAAATAAAATAAAAAAATTGTAAATATTTCAAAACTAAAACTTCTGTTTTAATGGGCTCATTTAAAATAATAACATAGCTTTAAACTGTTTAAATATAAAAATCATAAAATCTATGTTAGCACATGTTTAAGGGGTTAAACAAATGTAAACTTTTTTTGTTACCAATTTCTATACTTCTAAAAAATTATAATTTAGTTTACTTTCGAATTGTTTCTGAGTGCGTTTTTCTTTTTTAAAAGATAATTTTTGCAGTCGACGCGCAGCAAAAATTTAGCATATTTCAATATATTCACTTAAAATGTTGACCACATCTTATGATAAATATTCTAGTAATATGCGTTGGCGATTTTTGATAAGTTATACTGTCTCCCCACACAGTCCACCGTTCGGATTTTGGGCAGATGTGAAACTCCGATCCACCTCCATCCACCTTCCTCCATTAGATAACAGCTGATCGAAGAGCTGTGGCTCTTTGAAACATAAACCGAAATTATTGAATTCTGTGGAGTTAAAATGGAACATTTGCCAAATTTTTAGCTGTTGTTCAGCAGAAAAATCTTAAACTGCTTTTGGTTGTAACGCCAAACCAGAAAGGAAACTAGTTTCGGCTTGGCGAAGTAAAAACTTAAACTTAAAAAAAAAATTCTGAAATAGTAAAAAATTTTCTAATTCCAAATTAAATAGGTTCAAAATAGGTTAAAAAAAAGGAAAGTTGTGATTATTTTATTATTTTCCCGATTGTTCTATTGATCTATTGTTGATCTATATTACAGCTATAAGATATTGTAGTCCGATTTTCATAAAATTAAAACCTAAATTCTTAAATAGTACAAAATGGCCATGTATCAAATGAATTTAGGATATGTTGAAAAGTAACAAAAGATATATTTTTTCTAAAAAAATTTTCGAACGACTGATCATATGTACGAGTGAGAGAGAGTGCAAAGTTTCATTCAGATATGTAGCTTTAAAACGGAGGGACTAGGTTGCGTAGAAACGAATAGACGGACATGGATAGATCGAATAGGCTGATACTTATAGGGTCGAAACGTCTCCTTCACTGCGTTGCAAACTACTGACTAGAATTTTAATACCCCGTAAGGGTATGAAAAGGTAAAGTCTTTTTTGGTTGCTTTCTTTTTTCCAATGTATTTCGATGTCTGGAGTAAATTTGTTTCAGAGAACCCAGCTGCTTGTAGCACACGACGCCACACCATTAAATAATTTTTTTAGTAATTTTTGTAAACCTTAACCTGAAGGCCTTAGTCGCTCTGGCTTAACTCATTGTATTAAAAAATTGTACAATTACAATAAAAATAATAATAGTGTAATGACAACCCATCCGAAGTCTTTAGATCACTTTCGATTCCTTTTTTGTTTTGAGTCATTTGTCTGTCATAGTAATGACTTTTCGTCCTATTTTAATGCATCATATGCCCTAATCCCACACAGTCCATCCGTTTGAAACCGTTGGGATTTTTTTCAGATGTGAAACTCGTGTTCCTATAGAGCTACATCTACATCCCCGATCCGATTTGGCAGCTGTCAGTCATACAATACGGAAAAAAATGTGTTCAAATATGGAAGATTTTGCTGTTTTGGCTGTTGTACAGCAACAAACCCAAAAATTGGCGGAGACTCTTATATCAGTTTGCTCAAAAGAAGACGAAGATTTGGAGGCTATGCAACGACTCCAGAATTATTCAAAATTCTAGCCTGGCAAGAATAGGCTCGAATCTAATCCTTCAGGAAAAGAAGGACGTCTGTGGCATAAAAGTCCCGCTGCTGCTTATTGGGGACTCGGCTTTCCGATTTTTCCAAACGCTGATGAAGCTATACCCATTTACTAGGACCGCATCCTTGGAACAGTGCACTTACAGCGAGATGTTGAAAATGCATTTAGCCATTTGAAAGCCAGGTTTCGCTTTATTGGCAAGGGGCATGAAAGTCACTACAAAAACAATAATAAGAATTAACCTGTTGCATTTTGCAGAATAATATAAATGAGCAGAACATTGTTATCAGAGATAATTGGCAGCTGAAAGCTAATGACCCACAGGATCAACCAAATCGTAGTAACATGTCTGCAGATTTAAACCAACCTGCAGAGAGAATAAGATCTGCAATTGCCCAATATTGTCTAGATCGTATTAATTAAATAAATGTTTGAAATTAAAAGCTAGTTCTTTTCTACAATTTCCTTGTCATTGCTCAGGTTTGAGAGCTTTTCAGGAGGCAGACTTCCCGAGCGCTGTTTTCCCCTGAAGGAGGAATAATCTTCAGGCTCAACTTTTATATATCTTGATGCGGAACCTTAAATTTTCCACCTGTTCAACAATTCCTATGTTCCAATTCATATGTTCCAATCAAAATGTTTCATTTCATATGATCCATTTCATATATTCCAATTAAATTGTTCCAATTCTCAATTTTTAAAAATTTCAACAGAGATGAAGAAGAATTCTGAGTTAAAAGTCAAAGAAAAAAGTGCATCAAATTTAGATGTACAACGGATGTGGAACGAAATGAGAACGTTCGGATGGAGAAAATCATATGGAACATCCGCCCAACGGATGGGGGAAGGCA
>VNJQ01006703.1:0-24568 GCA_008042515.1 Drosophila truncata | reverse complement strand
AAATTAACAAATACAAATTCTTATGCACAGACAAATCGAACGGACTTTTTTAAAATAATTAGCACGGGCACATATAAATAAATAACAAATAAATAAATAAATAAATAATTATACACGCAAACAGGAATAAATAAATGTTTTTAAATAAATAAATAATTTGAATAAATAAATAAATAGTTTAGATAAATAAATAAATAATTTTAGATAAATAAATAACTAATTCAGATAAATAAATAAATTTGTTGAATAAATAAATTAAATAAATAAATTGACTAATCTTCCGCGGGTGGTCGATCCCTCCGTATGGCGGCGGATTTTTTTTTTGAATGTACGAAAAAAAAAGCTATCCCGGGTCCACACGGTGTTCCGGGGTCGAAATCCTTGTCCCGAGATCGGAACTTGGGCCTCTGAAACCCGTTTAAAATTTCTTTTCAATTATAAGTTAGGTTCCATTTGGAACGAACTCACTTAATTTCCGCCTTCTCCAATAGCCTCGTTTTCCGCTTCCCTCGATCTCCTGATCGGGTGCTCGTCGGTGTCTCCTCTAAAATTGGGCACTAATTATTGGGAGCCTTCTTCCCCTTCATGCACGAACTCACGTTTTCTTTCTATATACATATATTTCTCGCCGATCGGCTTACGTATTTTCTTTTCGCCCGCGGGTCTCGACGTTCTGGAACGGATTCTTCGAAATGGCCGTTACCTTGCCCTATTTATTTGCTCGGTTCCCGTCGATTCCTTTTCCGCTATTCTCGGCTCTCTTCACCGAGGTCGAGAACCGCTTTCAAGGCCAGTGCTCTGCATTAGATCTTGGTGTTGGTGGATGCACTCGCTCCGTGCTCTCCTCTCCTGATCCTCACCCTTAGCTTCCCCTCTTTTGGCCCTGCCAACCTACTTTTGGTGCGCATCCCAGGCGATATTTGTTTCGCCTGCGGCTATCGATTGCCGTCAGAATGCAACAAAGAAAACCCGTACTCAATCAAAAATCATTCCCATTTGGGATTAATTTCGGCAACAATATCCCGGATTTTTCTATCTGTATAAGCATTGTATAAAAGTAAGATACTAAATAGCACTATTATCGATAGATTTAAAACAAACGATAGTTATATCAAATGTAATGAAGAAGAAGAACCAACCTTATCGTATAAAGACAAAAAGTTGTTTAAAATATACATGCTCAAATAATACAATAATTCAGCTTAATTTATATTGTTGACGCAGAAGGATCTCAGTGGGAAGACCCTTTAATATGCAAAGTTGAACACTTAAATTTTAATAACCTAATAAATATTTTTACAATGAGGTTTTTTATTGAAGATTTTACAAAAACACATACCATATTATTTACATTTTACATTTTTATTCAAAGGAAGTAAAACAAGAAACGAAAAACTTTATTTATTTGTTTGTTTTTGTTCGAGAATAAAGGCATATTTACAACGGTTAATGAAAGCCTTGAACTAAGGGGGTCAGTTCATATTTTTCTAAACAGACTTTCAGGGGTTAATAATTTTTAAAATGCTTTTAAAAATTTATAAAATGGAAATATAAAATTACCGATTTTTGTACAAATGAATCGATTAAAATTTTATAAAAATTTATCAACATACTTTCGATTTTTCTTTACATCTATGCAGCGTGACCGAATATGGTATTTTAAATACTTTTTGGTATTTTTTCAGCTCTGATTTTGCTCAAAAGTATTTTAATGGTATTTAGGTATTTAGTAGTATTTTTCTTTTTATTGAATAGCAAATCGAATTCAACCTTAAGTTTGGGATAATCTATTAAAACAGTTTTTTTTTTTGTGGTAAATTATTTTAATTTATTTTTTTTATTTTAAGTTATTTTTATTAATAAATAATTTGTAAATTGCTTACATGTGTGTTATGCGTGTTTTGTTTTAGTGTTTTAGTGTATTTTGCGAGTTAAGAGCTGCCCGATAGTGACCTTCTTAAGTCGGTTTCAGAACAAATAGTGAACAGAAGTAGTAAGCATAAATATATAGCTGTGTGGGAGACTGTGCTGGAAAGTCAAAAATGGTTGGCAGGAGCGCAAATAAGATGCGCACTGCAAAGCGTGCCAGACGGACATTTTGAGTAGGCTAGCGTCACTTAAGCTTATGTTGTACTCAAATATTATAAATCTCGTAAAATGAAATAAAAGACAAAAACTTTTGCAATGGGAAAAACCTTATTTTTAATAAGTAAATTTTTATTTTTTCATATTACATATTGGTTGCGTTCACCAGAACAACATGATCACTGATCACTGATCCCTCAGAGATCGGTGATCATGTTGTTCTGGTGAACGCGTATGATCATTACGCCGTCTCAAAAAACATCGGCTTGGCACCAATCGTTATCTTCCTGCTTCCCGCCAACATTGATTTGAATTTGCTTATAAGATAATTGAAATAAACAACAGGTAACCGTAACTAAAAAGCAACTGGAGACATTTTAAAATATTCCTTAAACTGTCCAAGTAATAGTTTTTGACCAGAGACCTCATAAAATAATTTATTGCTGAATGTGGTGCCTTATTTCATTGAAAAGGCGTGCTGTCAAATTTATTTCATTCTAATGCAGCACTGTACACTTCATTCTTGCTTACAAAAACATAATAATAATTATATAAATAATTATCAATTCGTTAAAATTAAGTAATTATAATGACTGACAACTGCTTTCATTAATAATAATTTTTTTTCCTTTCCTGGCTCCATTTTTCATTTCGATACTTGAACCATCGATATAATCCATCAGTATCGCGAAAAGGTAGCGGACTATTTTTACGATCCCTTTTTGGTGATCATGTTTACTAAAATCTTGCAAAAAATTAGGGATGACACGCACTATCGATAGAAATCCATCAGTGATCAGTGATCATGTTGTTCTGGTGAACGCAACCCATCAGTATCGCGAAAAGGTAGCGGACTATTTTTACGATCCCTTTATGGTGATCATGTTTACTAAAATCTTGCAAGAAATTAGGGATGACACGCACTATCGATGGAAATCCACCAGTGATCAGTGATCATGTTGTTCTGGTGAACGCAACCATTATAATTTGAATTTCTTGGCGATTTAGTTGTAATGGTATTTATAGTGGAATTTTGTAAAGCACAGTATCCAAACACGAAAACACAGTTCTTAAGCCGTGAGAGAGAACGAGAGGCAAATAGTTGAGAACAGCTGTTCGTGAGCGGCCGTCTTAAAGGTCGGTATCCAGACACGAAAACAAATATACTAAAAAAGTGTGTGGCGTTAGGAGATTATCGTTTGGTATTTACAGACGGGGTGCAAAAAAGAATAAAACATTTAATAAAGCAGGCTCAACCCTATGCCTCTCGCTCCGTCTCTTGCTGTTCCTTTATATATTTCAAATTATTGATCGATCCATGAACAAAAATGCGTGGAAACGTCGAATTTAGTTTATAAGAGTTTATATAATTAAATTAAGGCAGAGGCAAATAAAACATTTTTGGATTTGGGCAATTATATTAATTTGCGAAGATGAGGGGAGGACCTGAAAAGGAATAATAAAAATATAAATAATAAATAATTAAGCCTGAGCTTGCTCTTTCCTGAACCGGACACCGATTCATCCATGCTAATTAAAACCCACTTTCAAATATGCGGTTTCCTTGTACAGGTGTTCTAGGTTGCTGTTATATTATCACATTTGGGAGCTGTCCAGACGAGGCTGCGTCGCAAGAATACATGCCATTTGCTTAGGGACACATATTTTTCAAAACAAAGCATTAAATGTTAGACATGCCCTAAGTTTTAAATTAAGCGGGTTTCAAGAAAGTATGCTCCCATCATTGCCCTCGAAAAATGCCAACGAACAAGTGAATTCAGCGGTCACACTTCAAAAGATTAAACATTTTGTTCCGCTGCGAAACGTTTTCTTGTCTGGATACTGTGCTTTAAATATGAAATAGTATTTTATTGCATATTTTTGAGACCAAATAGGTATTTTAAGTTTGGTCCGGCGCGGTCACGCTGCATCTATGGCATTTTTCCACCCCTACCAAAGAGTGCAAAAGAATAATTATTAAATATTTCATATTTAATTAACGATGGCATTTGCCAATATTACAAGACGATCCCTCGATGGATTATTTCGCTTAGGATTGCGACCACAATTTATGAGAGCAGCCACAACGAACATATTAAAGTATGTAAGCTTTATAGCTTACATAATACTTTCTGGATTGTTTTGATATTTGATAAACTTTTCAGTTCTCGCGGTGCCGCAAAATGGTATCCAGACCCCGAATTTATGAAGCAATTCAGTGGACCCGTGATGTATCCCGATGACGTGACATCGCTGTGGAGTGTGCCACCATGGAACAGTGTGTATCATTCATTCAGTAATCATTCGCTTAGCATTTAACTAATATTAACATTTAGGCAAGGTGACGCCCGTGGAGAAGTCGGTACGAAATTTGACTCTTAACTTTGGTCCTCAACATCCTGCTGCCCATGGAGTCTTGCGCTTGGTGCTCGAACTAGATGGCGAGGTATGTAAAAGTGTAGATGCTTCTAGTTTATTATCGCACATATTTTTTACAGACTGTAGTGCGAGCGGATCCCCATATTGGCTTGCTGCATCGAGGCACTGAGAAGCTAATTGAATACAAAACGTATACCCAGGCATTGCCGTACTTTGATCGATTAGATTATGTGTCGATGATGTGCAATGAACAATGCTATTCGTTGGCTGTGGAGAAGCTACTTAACATCGATGTACCGCTAAGAGCCAAGTACATACGAAGTAAGTTTGAAGCTACAGAACGAATTTACAAATAATAAATTACAAATTACAAATTTAAATTCTGTACAATTTAATTTTAAAAAACTTCCCTCTTTAGCGCTATTTGCCGAAATTACCAGGATTCTGAACCATATAATGGCTGTGGGTACTCATGCTCTTGACGTTGGTGCTCTAACGCCATTCTTTTGGCTTTTTGAGGAGCGCGAAAAGATGATGGAGTTCTATGAGCGTGTGTCGGGGGCTCGCATGCATGCTGCCTACATTCGTCCTGGTGGTGTTTCGTTGGTAAGACGATATATGCTTTTGTCAATTGTTGTGTTATTGCAATATTTTATAATGTAATATTCAAAAGTCAATTTAATTGTTTTCGTAGGTAGGTATTATTTTTGTTTTGTTTGTTACATTTTTTCTTATTTCCAAAGAGAGGTCCAAAATTAAATATTAAAGTTGGAGGTCTAATCCTTTAAATTAAAAAGGTTTATAAAAAAAAATATATATAAACAATATTAATCCTTAAGTTTTACTTCAAAGAGAATTTTAAACTGAGTTTTTCGACTTATAAACCGTCTGGCTACCCTAGTAAATGCTAAAAAAAGGCAAATGTGATAAAAAAAAATATTTATCAATAGACCGCAGTTTTTTCGCATCATTGAATGATCAAAACGCAATAAAATATGGGTGGTGAATTTAGCTGAGAATGTTTTTGTAGCATACTTTGAAGAACTCTTTAAGGAATTTACAAACGCCAACCATTTCGGAGGCATTCCTAAAACAATATTAAGCCAATATTATCTACAATCATTGATCACTGATTTGTTGCAGGACATGCCACTGGGCCTTATGGATGACATCTATGAGTTTTCATCCAAGTTTGCTGAACGTCTGGACGAAGTGGAAGATGTTCTAACCACAAATCGGATATGGGTACAACGAACCGAAGATATTGGCATTGTGACCGCTGAGGAGGCTTTAAATTTTGGATTTAGCGGCGTCATGCTGCGCGGGTCTGGCATCAAGTGGGATCTGCGCAAGCAGCAGCCGTACGATGCCTATCACCTCGTGGATTTTGATGTGCCCATTGGCACCAAAGGCGATTGTTATGACCGGTACCTTTGCCGCGTGGAGGAGATGCGTCAGAGTCTCCGGATTATAGATCAATGCTTAAATCAAATGCCAGCGGGAGAAATTAAAACGGATGACGCCAAGGTGACGGCACCCTCGCGCTACGAAATGAAGACTTCAATGGAGGCGTTGATTCATCATTTTAAGCTATTCACGCAGGGTTATCAGGTGCCTCCGGGGTCCACATATACCGCAATCGAAGCTCCAAAGGGGGAATTCGGCGTATATCTAGTTTCTGACGGTTCAAGTCGTCCGTATCGCTGCAAGATCAAGGCTCCCGGCTTTGCTCATTTGGCAGCGCTGGAAAAGATTGGCAAACAGCATATGTTGGCCGATGTGGTTGCCATTATTGGTACTTTGGATGTTGTTTTTGGGGAAATAGATCGTTAGATGATTTTGAATACTTGTAAATTGAAAATATTTGATGATTAATAAAACTGGAAAGCCAAATTGGTGTTTTTCCGATATTTAAAAAAGGTATGCAGAAATCCTTGTTGTTGGGTAGACTCTAGAGCGGTCATCGAAGGTGGAATCTGAGTTTATTAAAAAAAAAAAACAAAAATGTCCAAAATAAAAAAAACTGCAATATATGTATTAACACTAAAAAATTTAAAGAACTGGTTGTTGCATTAATTTTTTAATACATTTTCGATTTCTTCAAAATGGAATATTTAGTAATATAATAAATGAAAAAATTTTAATTGTCTAAATGTATCAGTTACCCTCCGTCAATCTGGTTTATTGATAGATTGATCTACATTAATAAATATTTTATATATGTTTCGGTTTAATTCAACTTTATTACCATATTTTCTTTTCACAAAACTCTTAAAATATTTCAATTATGGATGCCCATTTCCAAACAACATTGAAGATATACAATACACTCATTTTTTAGTTAAATCAATTTGTTTTCTGGATCTCTGTAATATATTATATTAATATATATTTTATGTATACATATATTGCGCAGCATTACACCCATTTCTTGCCATACGATTTCTTGTTTATACGATTTTTGTTTGGTTTATAGTCACATATTAACTCTGAGACTCTAATATGGTGTAATTATGAACGAAATGATAACAATTAAATATGTTATATAATTTGTATGGTTTTATCAAGTAAATTAATACTTGTTTCGAAATTTTAATATTTTAAACTTCATAGCACTAGTATTATTTAATTTATTAATATTCAATAGCACTAAATTGTTAGGTTGTGCTTGCAAATCTGTACACGTGAGACCTTTTGGGGAAATAGATTTTCGGTAGGTGTTAAATTTTTCGCTTTTGCTATGCATTAATTTTTTTCGTACTTAATTTTTTATTCTAGGTGATCACATTGAAACTTTTGTTTTAAAAACGCTTTATATTTTATAATAAATAACATTTTTTTTCTATAAGCTTTAACAATGAATTGTGTGTGTTTTAACTACATAAACCTCATATAATCCATATATTTTATTGATCTTACTGAGAGAGCTATTTAGACTCTAAACTGGCGCGAATTACATTTTTTTTAATATAGTTTAGGTAAAATCGGTGTCTTGCAATATTATAAGAATAAATAGCAAACTAAAAAATTAACCAAGAGAAGGCCGAGAGAAATCAAAAGGGATGAGGTAAAAAAGAGCATTAATAATTAAATTCTCTTTTAATTTCAAAAATTTTCTACTGTAGATTCTAGATTAAAGTGTATTGCATTAATATATTTTTTGTCGATAAAAATAAGTGAAATGATCTTTTTTACTAAATGCTAACGATGTCAAATAAAAATAATTTAATAATCATTACCACATCCCAAAGTTTAGTAAGCTTCTTTGTTGGTCAATCGCCATTAATTATTATATATATATTTATATATCTTATTTTGCCTTTTATAACCATTTAAATCACTCGTTATTTATTTAAGACTATTTGAGGATGTCGGTAGATTTATATCGGCAGTAATTGATTCGGACGATTTTTTCATTTTCTCACAATAATCATTGAATATGTCACGAAAGCGTATCCAGCATTTTTCCGGAATAGTTATCGATGTGCGAAAGTTATTTTTTACCTTTTAATATGTTAATCATATATAAAAAGATTTTTATTATTATATATTTAAAACTCACTTCGCTTATCCTCATGTATACACCTCGATTATTTTGTCCAATATCAAAATAAAAGTTCTTATTATCCACCTTCATATGTCGCTCCTCGGGCAAATCTCCTTTAAATCTGCTAAAAGAAATAGACAAGATGAGTACACAAAGAACAAGAATAAATAACAATTAGTAATTAATTCCGTACCCTCCATCGTTTGCCCCGAACTCCTCAAGCAAATCGGTGAGTGCATCACGAAACTCGATCATTCCTTGAGCCGGCAACGCTATTTGAGATCTAGGTCCACCTCTAGTTATGGTTTGCGATACCTATATTCATTTCATGTATGAATGAATCAATCAATATATTCATTAATAAACTTACCCGTAGAAACCGCCCGCGAGCATTTTCCTTTAGATCCAAGTAATATCTTCGATAATCTTTAATCATCATTTCGGATTTCAATTTCCCATCCTCCGGTAAATTGTCAGTATTTGGTGGACCTGTGTTATTATTTGGGGATTCACTTATGATTTACTATAATATAAATAATATAAAAAATACCTAGAGAAGAATAGTAATCACTAAAAGATGACAAGTGATCACGAAATTCGGCTGCCGTTGAAAGGGCCAAATAAATTTGACTTCGTCGGCCATCGGCACCAATCTGTAAATTATAACTCATTATAAAGAAATCATAGAAATCATAGAAGTTTGTTATAGATTTTTTTATCTGTAATAAACTTCAATTATAGAGCTGCCGAAACATCGAAGTTTTTAAAATCGATCGATAATTTAAATGTTTTGTAAAAATGATTTCTACAACATTATTATTTGTGGGAAAATTAACAGAAGTAAAAAAAAATAATTAATACATATTATTATATAAAAGTTCGATCACATTATAACAGTATTCATTAGAAAAACATAAAACAATATTATTAGATATTATAACAATAGCTCCGGGAATTTGTTAAATAGTAATGTAACCTATTTACCTCGGCAACTTTTATAAAGCGACCTCTTCGATTTTGCTTAACATCCAAATAAAATCGTTTCGATTGTATCTGAAGCATTTTGGTGGCCAGTTCTTGCTCAACGCCACTGCCACCTGAAATCAAAGACCCACAACTATTTTATTTATATATTAATATATATTTATATTTACCTTTTACGGAGGAATCAAACTCATTGCGGCTGGACGAGCCCTCCATATTCGCCACATTATATTCTGAAATTACGAAATATGTACTTATTATTTTAATATTTATTTACTTCATGTTTATATTACTTGATCCTGAGATGCCTTCATCTCCACTTCCCAAATCTGACATTATCGTAATCTTTGTCGGTAAATATTCTGTATAATACCTTTCGATGCCTTTCCTCGTTGCCGATTTGCCACTTAAGCCGTCTCAATCCCTCGTCGTTTCCTAACAATTAATCTTATTAATATTATTTATTATTAATATAAAAGGTTACCGTATATTCCAATTATCAGTCAGATAAATAATGTACACACAGTCCCACAAACATCACACATGTCAGCTGTTTAACTTTTTCGGTCTCGTGCAAGGCAATAACAAAGGTTCAAGGATTTTACATATATGTATATGTATATATATATATATATATATATATCAATTTATCAATCGATGCTAGAATGCTTGGAAAAAACTGGTTAAAACTATATAAATCAGTAAGATAGTTAAAAATGTACAAGTTGGATCTATTAATTTTGTTTATATCTGTCATAACATATTTAAAACTTTCGTTACATATTGTAAGGGAAAGGGACTTGCTGTCATTGCTTTTTGTTTGTACATAAATAAAAATAATACAAAATGAATATATACACACACACACATATGCACTCACACACACATATATACACTCGCACACACACACACACACACACTGCAAAATAAAGTCGTTTTTACCCCGAATAATACCATTATTTATCCTTCTAAATACTTTTTCGGGTATCACAAATACCTTAACGCATTTTTCATCTCGAAAGCAAACTTTTTCTGTTTCGAATTTATTTTGCAGAATGTTTTAGCAAAATCAAGCTAAGGTTTTTTGTTATTTTTTGTTTTTTTTTTTTTTTTGTACGTCACGCGCAGTATCTTATGAATAATGTGGCGTTAGGGAATTACTCAGAATCGAGTTCTCAAAATAACGTTAACGTAAGAGCTGCAAGCTTCAGATACGAAGCTTTTTACTACGTAGTCTTTCTATTTGCGGCTTTTATTGCTGCCTCTGTTCGTGTGGCTCGTCGTTGTGGTCGTCGTCGTCGGGTTTTTGTGTTGTATATTGGAACAGAAGAAACAGTTTAAAAATTATCATAAATCTCACACGAAAGTTCTGAGTTTTGTTTTGATTTTTGCAGAGAGGTGTTCGCTGAATCGGGTAGATACGTTTGTTGCTCTTAACGAATCTGTGTTGCAGGCAGAATCCTATGTAGCCTGCATATACATACTAAAAATTGCACAAATGTGCAGTTCAAACTGAAGAAGGGGCAGCAGCTGCAGTGCTTCTTCGTTTTACCTATGAACGAAACGTGGGTAAATATGTATGTGAATCATATACCTATGTACTCGCATTAAAAATATTATGTAAAATACATGACGTTCTCTCATCCCATCTCCGCTTGCCATCAGCCACACACACAGTCACACATTAATTCGGTAAAAAAGCGAAAACAGAAACGGAGCGAAGTAGCAAAGCATCTCTCAGGAGAAACCAAAATTCAGATACAGATATACATACGTGCATATATGTATCTTTTATCTTTTATTTTTGTGCCATGTCTGTGCGTATATTTGTAAGTGCGAATATATACGAAAGAATATTAATCGTGAACAAGGAATACACACAAATACTGTGTTATGTATATATATGCATTTTGTATCACTGGGAAAAACAGTAAGCACCTAATATTATTTAAAATTTTTATGAAAAATACGGTTTTTTCAGATTGATATTTAATGCAAAATAAAGTTAGTTAACTTGTAAAAATGTCAAATATATTTATCGATTTCATTACAACAAGTACACATTGTATGATTAATTAAATAATCCCTTTTATTTATTGTTCAAGGAGATACTTTGGTTACCGTATAAAATTCCTTGTAGTCATTTATTCAATCTTTTACTGAAGCGATTTCTTCATTTTCTCTGAGTGCACCTTTTGAGAGTTGCTCTCTGCCGGTGCTCTTTTCGACAGGAATACCGATACATGATAAACACATTCGCTTGTATGATACAGGTACACTTCGCCAAAATATGTGACGAGCTAAGGCTATGGGTAAAATAATATAAATAGTCGGGTCTGCTTTGATTATCGTATTTTTTGTATTGCGATTTCGTCATAACCGTTGATATAGTTTTTAGGTGCCGGGGTTTCGATTAATTTCAAAATATGACAATTACTGAGGAATTTCGATTTCGATGGAAGCACTGATTTTCGTTTTCAAAATCGAAATCGGTAATTTTTACGAACACGATAATCAAAGCAGACCTGATATACACCTCTCCATGATAAGAATCCTATTTGTATACAATTTAAAAATCTTTATATATAATGTCTAACAATATCAGGGATCAACCAATTATGGTTGTACCGTCTCTATGTATGTATATCAAGATGCAATATCGACAAATATTTCGCTATGAACATAAAATAAAAAAGAAAAAAAAGGTAACTTAGACAAGCCAAAGGGTGTGTACCGTAGCAGATTGCAATATAAAGTTATAAAATTAATGAACTAGTTTGTGTAGAAACCGACAAACGGACATGGCTAGATTGACTTGCCTGTTAATGCTGATCAATCCAATAAATATATGTATCCGGCAACTACAATCGGAAAAATAAACCACATAAAGAATTGTTTCAATATTTTCGATAACATCGATATTTTTAAGTGAATGCAAAATTTTCGATATTTTAAAGTTTCAGTATTAGGGTTCAAAATACTTTTCAAGTGTTATATAATATTATTTGAATATTGGTATTCTCGAAAGGTTTATTTTAATCTTTTCAAAATAATGTACACTTTTATTTCGAGTAACTGCTTCTTAGCGTCTCTTGCAACACTTTTCGCCCCTCTTGAGCACACACACGCATTTTGAGCTTTTTCGAGAGTGCGTACTCGTTTGAACGTTTGTTGTGTTTATGTTGTTGTTTTTGTTGATTTAGCTAAAGTTTTCTGGTACAGTAGCTTTGACATATACATATACATAAACGCCTACATAAGTGCATCTAGAGATGCACATGAACATGTATGGGGATAGGAAGCATGAGCAGAGCTTGCCGCCTGGCCAATTTTCGCTTGGTTGCATTTTGGGGCTTTGCTTAAAAATATTATGTGTATCAGTAATTGCAAGGTCCGTTATTCAATGTAAAATATATATTTTCCTTTGGTATATTTTTATACTCTGTAAGGTTGACGACCGTTGAACTGTGTATAGGTTTTACAAAATATCTAATTTACATTAAAATGAATTATATTTTTTTATTTGCAGACGTACTATCGACGTATTTGGCAGTTGACCTATTTTGGAATTATCTAACATAAAAAAATAGGCCTGAAAACTAAGAAATGGGATTGGAATTGATAGTTAGACTATCCTCCGATTAAAGGACACGGTCATTCTTGTAAAACATACGTTTTCATATATATTTTAGGAGATGCAAGTGGAAAGTAAAGATATCCCACTGATAAGTAGTTCCTTCACATATGCGCCTAAAGTAGATTTTTCAATTATTTTACAAGTAAATCCCACACGAGGCATAGAAGAATTAATCCGAATTCTTAATCTTATCATCGAGTTTGCAGCACTGATACTTCAGGAGAAGAAAGCGAATAAGAATAACAGCTATAGTAATAGTAGCATAATGGCATCTAAAGTGGATATTAACTTGGGCACAACAGTAGGCACAGTGCCGCCTACATCGTCATATTTGAGCAGTACCATTCCAGTTAGTGGCAGCAACTATGGCTCCAGTCTACCGGAATCGAACCGAAAACGCCAGAAGCTGTCCACCACCAATCACGGAGAATCGAACAGTTGCGATGGTGATACCAATCCCATATCTGATGCCGGTAAATCGGACAGCAAATCCGAGGACTATAGTGAAATAGACACTATCGAAAGGACATTGAATGTGGATATTTTGGAAAAAAACACATCACCCAAAAATGAGTGCTATGTAGCGCCAGAGCAAGCTTTGGTCACAAGCGTAGAGTTAGTGGTTCCAGCTCCTCCTTCCGCTAGAGATTTAGAGTTGGATCCAAAGCCTAACGCTGGTGGCCTCTTTAATAGCTCTTGTAGTAGTTCCTGCGATTCGGCAAGATTATTATTATTACCAAACGATAAAATTGATGGTTGTGTAAATGACTCTTCTTCCAGTTTGAACATAAGAATTCCTACTAAGTTAGCAATAACAACGACAGCAACAGCAGCAACGGGTGATAATATGCTGTCCGATAGAAGAGCTTCATTATGGACGCCTCACCAGGATCAGTCCGGACGCATCCCGGATGACACCATCAAACCGGAGATTGTAAATCATGTAAGTCCCGAGTTGCCATACCAATTGCATCATCGGCACTCTCAGCTTTTGCTTCAAATCGAAAAGGATAACACGGATATAGGAGCATTTCCAGTGCCATTACCACAGCACTCCCAACATAATACTCCAACGCAGGAGCAGCAATATGGTCGACCAGCGGATGCCCATTCTGTTATAGACGGCCAGTTACGCAATACTTTTTATGCACAAATGCTGCAACAGCAACACCATCAACAACAAAATCAACATCAACAACAAACTATACATGAACACAGTCCGAGGCAACAAGAACAGGATACAACCAGTTACAGCAACTATGACTCACCATTATTTCATAACGCTCCATTATTTGGTACCCAACAAAGTGATCATCATCTCCGTCACCAGCAACCACATCCAATGGAATGTCACGGGTTACTAAATCAATCGGCATCTATTTCACACCAACAACTACAGCAGCATCACCAACAAGAACTCAATAAGCAAAATCAACAACAACACCAAATCCAACAGCAACAGCACCATCTGCAACTACAACACCAACAACCGCGTCAACAGCAACTCCAACACCCACCACAACAGCATCTCCACCACCCACAACAACAGCAACATCAACAACAACATCTCCATCAACTTCAACAGCAAAATCAACTTCAACAACATCAGATCCAACAGCACCAACAACAGCAGCAGAAGCAATTGCAAGAGCATCACCAACAACGACAATTGCACGAAACCTATAACGATCTCATTATGGAAGATTTTCACGAGGAACCCAGTTCGGCCTATAAACTGTGAGTATTGCGTATGTTTTATAACACATTTAAAGTAAATAAAGATAAATATAAGTATTCATTAACTAAAACATATCATTTTTATATTGAAGAATTGACCAATTAGTTTTTTTAGAACGCTTTCACCGAACAACGTTAAATCAGAAAATCAAGACGATGGATATGAGACAAGTGCCGGCGATGTCTTAACACCAAACTCGCATAGTTCGTCTACCAATTCGGTGACGCCGCAGCATCAAATGCAACAGCATCTAGGCATCGGAATAATGTCTCATATTCCCAACCAAAAGAAGTCCGATGATCAATTGTTGTTGCTATCAAAAAATCCCATCAACAATGATTCAGCTGCGCCCTCCACAACGACAGTTACCCTTGCTCATTCTCATGGTCTTGATGGCATTGCTGGTGCCCAACCTGCTCGATGTCAAAATCCCACCACAACTGCCGTTGATCCGTTTAGCTTTATGGGCGAGGAGATGCGAAGCATGCTTTCATCGCCGGCAGGCCATCATCGCCACATGGAAAGCACAGCTTTAGGACCGGCGGCAAGCTTTGCGACAGATTCGGGGTCAGGATTAGAATCAGAACCATTACCAGTACCAAGTGCCGGTGATGATATATTTCAGCACCCTCCACAACATGGTAAAAATAATGCCGAAAGCTCTAATAGCTCCAAGCCAACTCCTAAAAAAAGGGGACGAAAGAAAAAAATTGTTACCACAAATGAATGTACGACTGAAGCAGCAATAACAGTCCAAGTTTCTAATCAAGAGTATGTTATAATTTGTATTCTAACAATTATTATTATTATTCATTACAAACATTTCACAGCGCCCTTCTTCCTGTCTGCGAAGATTCCTCTGGCGATATGCTACACACTCTAAAGCCAAAGGAACGTAAAAAGCACGATCGTTTCAATGGAATGTCCGAAGATGAGGTCATCAAAAGGACAATACCCGATCATCTGTGTGATAATCTCGATATCGTTATAGTGAGTTGTAAATTTCGGATAATCGACAAATTAATTTAATTCAATATTTTAGATAATACAATACTTAAGAAAATATGTATTATATTATAAGTATTAACGATACTATATATTTACAGGTCGGTATAAATCCTGGTTTATTTGCCGCCTACAAAGGCCACCACTACGCAGGGCCTGGCAATCATTTTTGGAAATGTCTTTACCTAGCTGGACTCACCCAAGAGCAAATGAGTGCCGATGAAGATCATCAATTGCTAAAACAGGGTATCGGTTTTACGAATATGGTGGCTCGGGCTACTAAAGGTTCAGCAGATCTAACGCGAAAAGAAATCAAGGAGGGAAGTCGGATTCTTTTGGAAAAGTTGCAAAGATTTCGACCGAAAATTGCTGTTTTTAATGGGAAATTAATCTTTGAGGTGTTTTCCGGCAAAAAGGAATTTCATTTTGGTAGACAACCAGATCGCGTCGATGGCACTGATACCGTAAGTTAAGATTACATACCAGTATTTTGATTACTGGTACTATTTTGTGGGTCAGCCGATATTCTACCGCTTACGTATATTATAAACAAAACAAACATTTATCTTTTTGGGGATTGGTGCAGATGCCTGTATATAACAGTGTATTATACTGTTTTTTAGAAGTTTTTAAACCAGTGAAGTTATTTCCAACCTTATAGGGTAATAATATTATTGATTACTATCCACGTCCGATTTTATAAAGCTATATCCATGGGTCCGTTTATCTTTCTGTCCATTTGTTCTTTGAAATGCGAGTTTGTCTCTAATGGTTTAAGCAATCTAAATTAAACTTGGCAGATGGACTTCTTTTTTTATGGGCGTTGATGCACTACGGTCAGTACACTGAAACCAGGCACGTGCCTATTAGGGTTCGGTTTTAGTAGGCGCGATGGAAATTACATTAAAAATACGATGAAATAAACTGCAGGCGTACTCCCTGATTGTTGACTTGCATGCATTATTATAAACGACATCTGATCGAAGATTAAACAGAGTCCGCTCTTTCCTAAAGGCTGACTATCAGAGGCTTAATAGCTTAATATCATTTAATTGGTCCGATCTTTACGTGAGCTCTGACATGGAAACTGCCGTGGATATGATGATCTTATTCTTCTCTTTTTGTGTTCCAGTTACCTTTCCGTTGGTCTCTAACATATGTCAAAAAAAATTTTAAGTCTAGGCGATATATTAAATATAAACTCACCGGTTTTAAAACTGCTCTGTCCTCTTATCTTAGTGCTCTGTATAACTTTACCGTGCTTAACGCTTAGTGTTATAAAAATTATTTGACTGGTTGTAAGGTTCCCGGTCGATTGCCAGGTTAGGAATTGTTCCGAGGCGCTGTGTAACCACCTTCTTACATTTTTGTTCCTTTATTAAGAATCCTCAGAATTTTTCCTTATTTGGAGGGAATAATTTGCTTTTCCTCTCCACAACAAAGGTAGCAAATCGGATGTCAGTAACTACTACAACGTAACTTTCAAACCGATGATATTTAAAAGGACTTTAGCATAGCTTTTGACTTGCTTAATCATTCTCTTTTGGTTAGAAAACTTTAATGGTGTTTCCTAATGATTTTCTTAAGTGGATTTCGAGTTATCCAAGTGACAGGATTCAAAAAGTTCGTGTTCGTGACGTTTTATCCACTGAGCCACTGCTATTCACATTGTTTATCAATGACTTGCCGGAGGGTCTAACCAAATCCAAAGTAACCATCTACATTGATAGTATTAAACTTTGCTTGCAGTATAGGGACAGTTCATGCCAATCAGACCTACAATCGGAGCTTAAAAACTTTCAAGCATGGTGTCATGCTAACGTTTTGCATCTCAACAGCTCTAAATGCAAACTAATGACATTTTTACGCGTCACTCCCCTGTTTGTCACTTATATACTTAACGACTACTCTTTGAAGAGAATAACTCTTGTAGACCATCTGTGTATCTGCTTGTTCTAGTTCTTTTTAACCGATTCGATGCGTTTACTGTGAACCCCAAAACGCAAGGGATTCAGGCGGACACCCAAATCACCAACTAAATTAATTTTTTCCACAGAGCAGCGGTTAAGCGTGTAAGTTGCGAGCTTGGGACCGACACGGGAGAATGTCATTAGCTTGCATTTAGAGCAGGGCTCGGCGCGTCGCAAACCCATGGGTCTGGCAGAGCCTCTGCCGGCAGCGCTGCCAGAACACAGACAGTATGAAGACTTCGTGTGGCCTCAGCAAATGTCTTCGGCTCAGCTGCTCAAAGCATTAGGGCTGTCAGATTATATTGCTCAGTCTTTATCCAGTTACTTTTAGCCGAAAATAGCTATTTTTAAAGTAAAAGCTATTCCGACCCTATAAAGTATGTATATTCTGGAACAGGATCAACAGCCGAGTATACGCAAACTAGTTTTGAAGCTATCTGAATGAAACTTCGCAGGTAGTCTTCTATATGCTCTCACTCCTACATAGGTCTGAACGGGCAGGATCGGACGCCTATATCATATAGCTGCCATAGAAACGATCAAAAAAATTTTTGAAAAAAATTATAACTTTGTCAGTTTTCAACATATAATGACCAAATTTAATATTTGGCAATTTGTTATTGTTTAAGAATTTCGTATTAAATTTCATGAAAATCGGACGACAATATCTTATAGCTGCCATAGGAATTAAATTTCATCAAACTTGAGATTTCGTCACTTAATAATATTCCAGAATTTCGGTTTGAATTTAATAAAAGTCGGACGACTATATCCTATAGATGCCATAGGAACATCAGGGAAATAATAGAAGAATAATTACTCGGTTGATTCTCAACATATTTTTATCAAATTTGAGATTCAGTCATTCAATGTTATATTAGAATTTCGTTTTTAATTACATAGCTCAATTGTAATCTGCAATGGTATATAAACTTCGGTAAGCCGATGTTAGCTTCCTTTCTTCTCAAATAATAATTTTAAAAAACCTTTTTTAATTTGATCAAAAGTAGTCATTACTTTGGTATATGGTATTTTTAATAATTTAATTGAAATCTGCAAATCGGCTTTTCAAAGCTAGCTTTCTTTATGAACAACAAAAGTATATGTTTTCTAAGTTTATTTGACATACATCAATATTACGTAGCAGAACCTTTATTTTTTTTATAACTTGAGAACTTATTGAATTATTTTACTAATGGCTTCCTATGTTTTTTTTTTTTACATTTTAGTATATTTGGGTAATGCCGTCATCATCGGCGAGATGCGCTCAGTTGCCACGCGCCGCCGATAAAGTACCATTTTATGCTGCATTGAAGAAATTCCGTGACTTTTTAAATGGTTTAATACCGCAGATTGATGATTCAGAGTGCGTGTTTACAGATCAGCGGATTAGGCAGTGCAGCGAGCTACAGCAGCAACAGCAGCAGCAGTCTATAGACAACAAAGGCAATCAGTCGGCTCTCTGCTTTGTAGATAATTGTGGCAGCTCAAGCTCCGTTGCTGGGGACTGTGGGGGGATTTCTGACGTTCCAGATCCCACACCTTCTAATAAATTAATGTCGTCGCACATAATTTCGAACGATAATCCTTACACCAACGATGCAGCAGATAGTCCCATGCGACATCAAAGCAATACTCCAGCGTATCTCTCAGTGTTTGGGCATCAATCCCTTCCGCAGCCACAACCCTTGGAAAAAAAGAAACGTGGTCGTCCCAAAAAAATCAAGGGACAGCAAGAGCTAATAATGGATCATCGTGCACCTCAGTATAACCATCACCATGATTTTAACAATATACTCAATCTCTCTGTGGTTGAAACGCCAAAAAAGAAACGTGGCAGACCAAAGAAACTTAAGCCCGCCGCTACCCTTGATAGTATGTCGGTGAACAAGCAGCTGTCAACGACCAGCAACCCCATGCCTGTAACAACAGCAACAACGACGGATGCTTCGCCGCCACAAGGCAACAATCTTCAGCAATTGCCGCCCAGTCTGTATAATACTCCGCCGCCATCGCACATCCTCTACACAGCATCGGCCTCACCGATGGCCTCACCCGCCTGTAATTATACGCAGGTCCATAACCATGGAACTCCCACTGCTGTGGGTGTGCAGGAAGCATCTCCGAATGAGCATCTATCTTTAGCAAAGCATGGATCTTCTGTCGAACAACAACCGCATTTGGGTGAAACGCCACCACCTAGTTCCCCGAACATGTGCGGCGCTGTAGACTTTGAGCAGCTGCCTGAGACTAATTCAGAGTCGAAAAAAAACTCATCGCTGGTGGTGGAAAAGGAGGAGTACAATGACAGTCCCTCCCATGATCAAGAAACAGGCCAAATACAAGTCCCAGTTCATTCAAATGATAATCACTATCACCAGCAATGGCTTTCGTCGCCGCATCATCATAGTCCTCAAGCCAAACAGTTGCCTCCGCCACAAATGCAGCATTATCATCAGCAGGAACAGGTGGAACACTGGCGTGGTTATGAGGAACAGAACCCCCATACTCACACTCAGCCCAATCCCTATTTATTAATCTCTTCTGCGAACCAAAGTAATCAACACTTAAGTCCAAGAAACACCAACTTTGGCTCTGATGTGGCCCGCAAGAGCTTGTGTGGTTTGGAGTCACTGGTGGATCAAATCCCTGCCATCAGAGAGCATGATGAGACCTTGTCAGCGACGGCGCAAGCGGCAGCTGCTGCTGTTGAAAGTCGCTTATTAGGTTTGCAGCAACAGCAACAACAGCAGCAGCAGCAGCAACCGCACGGCAAACGTCAAGGTGAAGAGTCCTCTGACACTTCTGATAATAACAACGTGATTAGTAATAATAACTTCTCGGTCTCGAGTCTTGTGGCTGTCAAAACGGATAACGAGAATCTATACCTTAACGACATTGGTGAACACCGTGGAAACCTTGGTGAAAGTCACACCAACACCGATGCCAATATGGAATATTATCATCATCAGCATCATGTCGTTCCCCCTCATTTGATTAATAGTACAGAACCAAATCTCCAGCATCCACATGCACTCCCGTCTCACTCTCACCCACATTCTTCTCCTCACACTCATACCTCTCCTCACTCACATCCGTCTCCCCATTCACATCCATCTCCTCATCCCCATCCCCATCCCCNTCCCCCTCCCCATCCCCATCCCCATCCCCATCCCCATCCCCATCCCCATCCCCATCCATCTCCTCATTCAAATCCGATGTATATGGAGCTTAACCACTTGGGTCACATCCCCACTCTTAATGTAAACTCGGCAGTATACGCTTCAACAGCCTATGGCTCACATCTACAACATGGCACTGGATCAGGATCAGGGGAATACGCAACAGGAGCTAGCCATCATGGACACTTTAGTCCAGTGCAGTCCTCCTCGGGGACAACGAGCACTACGGCAACCCTGCATGTGCCGAGTCCCAATTATCCGTTTCATCATCATCCATATGGCAGTCACGCAGCGCCTCAAGCCACCTATCCAAGTTATGTCCATCCCTCGCATCATGGCCACCATCACCCTCCGCCACCACCACATCATCATCATCTGAGCGTTTTTGATCATTTGAAACCGTCCGACATTGGTGGTTATGGCAGTTTTTGATTTAAAATCGATAAAGAGCTAACGAAATTCGTAACGGAAACTGAGTAAATGCAACGATCGATCGAATATACAAGCTTGAATGTGACTCGTTAATCGTCGATTGATTATAGTTAATCACAACGATCCAGCGTTTAAAAAAGCGGCCTAAGCCTAAATTGTCGCATCTCCAGCAATATTTATCAATCTCCGGCCTTGCCGATACTGTCTACTTTTTAAAAAAAATATTTTAAAATTTTAGACCTTATATAAAATATAAAACATATAGAAATATAAGAATAACCAAAGACTCCGCCTAATATATATAATTTTTTAAGCGTTACATTACATTACAATAATAAATACTACTTACACATAACGATAACGATAATATATACGTAAAAGTACAGGAAAATCTAAATTATACTAAATTATGATTTAACTCAAAGGGATTTACAAATAATAAAAAAAAGTAGACAACATAGTTTTACGCGTAAATCGAAAATAAAGCAAATTTCTTAAAGAATATTTCGTGAATTTGAAGACATTATAATTTGTTGCATATATATATGCTTGTATATTGATAGCTTTCAAAATGTCAAAGTTTTCGACAATGCACTACAATGCATTACATCTTTTTGGTGTTGGTTAATGCTGGTAAACTGAAGCATCAACTTTATTGTTTCCATTTGTTTATTTATTTGTTATATCTAGTTTTTTCAATTATACATCTTTAAAAAATCGGGCTCTTTATAAATTGTACATTTATATGTATTGGTTTGATGTAAATATTATTAATATATTTATTGATTGGTAAGTAAAAATATTTTATAATATTTATTTATTTTTAATAAAAAAAATAGGAATCACAAACGATTTTTTTTTAATTAATTCAAAAATTTTAATAAACTAAGAAAGCATAGTTAAGATACATTTTATTAATACAATTTTTAAAGATAGATATAAAATAATCACAATTGAATTTTTAATTTTAAATTATATGATTTTATTTGTTTGCAATTTATTTGTATTCATTTCAGGGATAAAAGACTATTAAATAACATCTCAAATCAATGCAGAGTCTTGTCGGTAAATTTTGCTTGTGTCTAGTTAGGTTAAGAAATATGCAATTGCTGTTTCTTAACTATTGTTTAATAATTATTTAAAAATTTTTTTTTATCTTTAAATATTTATTTTTGTTAAACAACATATGGTTTTATTATTATACACAGTTTTATTTATATAAGCAAACAAAAACAAAATTTTTTTATTTATATGTTTTAAAAAAGTGCCTATTATAAACAAGTGTGTCTTCATTTTGATTTATATAAGAAAAAAAACAACATTTATTTTAGTTATTTGTTTAAAAAGATTAATTAATTTACTTAAGTCGAACTTCATACATTATTATTTTGTCGAAATTACTACTATATATTAATAAATAACATGATGTAATTTAATGAATCGGATTGAGATTAAGTCCAAGAATCAGCTATAATTATAATTACAACAATCGAATGTAAATGTATATATGTGTAAGTTAATTTTAAAGTAATATGTAGATTAAATATTTAGCGATATGCAAATAGTATCCTTCCAAATAGTAATATTCAATCTAATGCATTATTGTGCATATATTTCGAATTTAATTTTAAACACAGACACCAGTAACTTTAAGTTGAATATTTTTATAATTTATTGTATGCTTAATATTATCAAAACGACGTAATCGTAAACATAAAAAATAAAACGGTGCAATTAATGAACACATATAATCAAATCTACTATTAAATTAATTAATTAATATTAAATTGGACATTTTACTCACATATTTAGAAAAATATGTAAATAAAGAAAAGAACGAAAAATTAGTATACCCATTTAGCCGAACCCATTTTTTATGGGCTGCAAATAAAAGTATACTCGTTTAACAACCTAATTCGTTGTCGTTTACCTTCTAAAAGGCAACATATTCATTAAGGAAAACTTTTGACAATAATTTTTATTATTAAAAAACGAGTTATTTATTAAATTTATGCAACCTTAACACCTTTGAAGCTTGTATTTATTTGTTTATTAAAAAATAATACTTCTCAACTGATACTGAAACTGACACTAACCGAACTGTTTATTTACCTACTAATGTAAATTAATAAAATAATACCTTTGATACGTTTGGTGTATATATAAATTGTTAAATGAATTTATATATATTGAAAGGTATTAAAACGTAGATTTATTAAATTAATTATAATTTAATCTTTAAAATATACCGCCATTTGCAACTTTTAAACCACAAGCCGTGTACATAGTTAATGATATTATATCAGTCTGGCAGTCCCAAATTATTGATAACTTATGAGTTCGTGACCAACTTAATTGTGATCAGATAGTTGCAGCAAATCAATCACTCTACAGTAGGGTTGTCAGAGTTTTTCTTAAAAATGTTGCATTTCCAGTCGGAATGGGCTGAAAAGACAATCGATAGATCGATTAGGTTCCGTTTGGTAATATGGAGAGGGGGAAGTGAGGTAGGTCGGGAGCGAACCGGTAGATGGCGGGAATTTAAGAGAAGTGGTTCTTACCCTTTGACCGCGGCCGTTGCACTTGAAAAACAACGGATCCTAAGCCTTGATTCTGGCTACGATCCGAGGCCATAAAGGGCGGCGAAAACGGTCAGGTTAGGGCAGTAGAAAAAAATAGCGTGCGACGGGAGTAGCGACCGGAAAGTTAAACAAGCGAGAAGAAATAAAAAGAAAAACGTGAGGATGAAAGTCCAGTGAAAATGTAATTAAATTACTAACAAAAGGAAATTCTCCTTTCCAGCATGGCAGTGGTAATATCACTGGCCACGGCTCCTTTTTTTTCTTGTGCTGTTTCTGGTTGATTCCTGGGTTGATTCCCTGTGTCCGTCGCCGGCCGTGGGTGTGTGTGTGTCCAGAGGCCTGGATCCGCCGTGGCAGGCAGCCAGCCAGAGCCATTTTTCGCGCAAAGCCAGAGCCATTTTTCGCGCTAAGCCAGAGCCATTTTTCGACGCCAGCCGGAGCCGCCTCAACGCTTTGTCTCCGACGCCGGCACTGGAGTGCCCTTGCAGAGCCGGCGGTATCTACACGCAGACGCGGTGAGTCCGCTCCAAAACTGGGCCGGCGTGATCCGGCCGAGAATTTTTGTTGGGAATTTCTCCTACTGGCCGTCTTCGAGAGACGCCTACCTAGGCCGCCCAATCTCACGCCACCTGAAAAATTTATGTATATTAGTGTTAGTTTATATAGGTTAATTTTGTCTTGATTTATTTACGCGTATTTGTAAGTGCCACTTGTCCTCCGCGTTTCGGAGCCTTGTGTCCGGGATTTGTGCAACACAAGTGCTGCAAATCGAGAAAGGAATAGAAGCTGCTGATTAATTTACGGAACATACCCACCCTTATATTTCTCTTGGAGCTCCAGCAGGGATATTAGGTAGGAAAGGGGTTATCTAGCAGTGGCCCGGTTGTGGCTAAGTGTTGTTTTGCGGAGCGCTGCTTCTCCTCCGCTGTTCTTGGCCCTTTGAGGCAGCCTTGGCGCGAGCGCATCCCTGGCGGATGCTACGTTTCCGCCGAGATAAGTCGGCTCCAGCGAGAGTTGTAAATCTAGT
>VNJQ01006698.1:0-54920 GCA_008042515.1 Drosophila truncata | reverse complement strand
CATCCACTTGGAAAAGTCACATAAAAAAAAGAATTATACCAATCGGCTACAATTGGGGTGCTCTTTCAAGATGCGCAATGATTACACAATTCCCGATTTTGTATATATTGATCAAACTTTAATCATTAATTTTTGAGTTTTTTTTTATCGCTCGAAGAATAATTATAATTATTTAAGCGAAAAAATATTGCTCAAAAAATAATGATTATTGTTTGAGCGATATTTTTTTCACTCAGAATATCGCTCAAACTGCGATAACTTCTTTCTGAGGGGTTTCTTTTGAAAAATTTTTATACGATCCTGTAAAGCAAAAGCAGTTGAACCCAAAAAACATATTTTCAAATTTTAAAAATCAATATTTATATAGTTTTTTTAAATTTAAAAAAAAATTACTAAAAAATGTATTTTTTTTTAATATTTATTATTATTATCTCAATTTATTTTCCGCAAAAAGTGCAAAATCCTTTTTCTAAGAGAATTCTTAAAAAATATTTTTTTTAGCAAAAGTAGACAAACCCCAAAAATACATTTTTGCAAAAATTCAATTTTAATATTTTATGATTTATTTAATTTTACAAACAACAGCTTTTGCAATGACTCTGGAGAAATGTTGCTTCTTAAATCAGTCAATACTAATTTCCACGCTGACTTGAGTTGCTGGAACGGCGTGAACTACTTTTGCCAGCATAGACAAATATGACAGCTAGTGCTTATTCGTTAATGGAAGCAGTAGGCTATATGTGTATGAATATTATACATTTCAGTCGTATTTTTATTTTTAATTTTAAAAGAACTATATAAATATTGATTTTTAAAATTTGAAAATATGTTTTTTGGGTTAAACTGCTTTTGCTTTACAGGATCGTATAAAAATTTTTCAAAAGAAACCCCTCAGAAAGAAGTTATCGCAGTTTGAGCGATATTCTGAGTGAAAAAAATATCGCTCAAACAATAATCATTATTTTTTGAGCGATATTTTTTCGCTTAAATAATTATAATTATTCTTCGAGCGATAAAATAAAACTCAAAAATTAATGATTAAGGGCAGTGAAAATATATATCAATCAATAAATAATCATTAAAGGTTGATTTTTATTTTTTTACTTATAATGATTACGTGCCCTGATTATACCTATTTACAGTTGATATTAATTTGAAATGTATTTGAGATATCAACAAGGCATTTATTTAAATATTTGTATTCAATTATTCCCAAAAATTATACTATTTTTATACTGTTTATGTGGAAAAATGTATTCAGTTTAATTTTCGAAATTAAAATCATTTAATAAATCACAAAAAAATATTTACCATTGAAGAACATGAATTAAAATGACCCAAAAAGTACTTTAAATTGTTTTTAAAAACCCCCCAAACTTTAACTACATTCTAAAGACCCAATGTGTGTTCCAAATTGAGCATTTTTGGATCTATCCTCCCCTAAAACTGACTTCATAATTTATATTTTGGGCCAGGCAGCGGCCAGCATGTGCAGCTTGCATTAAACATGCACTCATTCCGGCAACGTATTTTCGGGGGACCGCTCTTGTCTAACGACTGCGGCGGAGGCCCAGCTGCTGTCAGCAAACGAGAACGACAACAATGTAATTATCATAATTAAAAGGCACCCCCAGCATCGCAGCATCCCAGCCAGGAGGCGACCGGTCACGGCGGCCATGAATTTCCTATTAAAAGCCCGTTGTTCCCCCGTGGCAAAAGTGTGCGAAAAAGCATCAAGCATCAAGATTCACGACGACGGCAGGTTGTGTCTGAGGGGTTAATGCCGGGGCAGAGAGCTGCATAATTGGGCCAGTTCGCTAATTGTAAAACGGTGAGCATTAATTGCGTCTGCAGCGTTGCGCATTTTGCGGTTTCACAACGTTGTCTCCAATGGATTTTCTAGTTTTCCCTTCTTCCCTGCAGCATCCTCCATCTGCAGCAGAGACCACAAGCTGGGGGTTGATGATAATGATAATGATAATGATGATGATAATGGAAATCTTATGCAACTGCAATGGCAAAAGATACGTGTTGCTTTTGTTGCGACTTCTGTCGCCCTAATGCATTCTTATCAGCGATTCTTATCAGTGGGAATTCCAGAAGCCGAACTCACCACGATTTCACCGGAATGCCGGACACTGTCGAACAGCTGTGCCACAAAGAGAGTCCTTTCTGTTAGTGCGCATGTCCTGGCTGGAAGGAAGAAAACATAGAATTTTGGCAAAGAATTAAATTTAATCAATTTAATAAGACTTCAGACTGAAGTTTGGGAATTTTTAAAGATTTTTAACGTTTGTGTTGTATTCTAAGTTGAACTACTTTTAAATTTAAAATTTAAACTCAATAGAACATAATTGTATTTTTATTTAACAGTGCAAGTCAAAAGATAATACATTTATTTATTTAATAAATAAGTAAACATTTAATTTACATTTTTAACTTTAGCTAACTTCGAAAATCAGTCATAACTAAGCCAAAAATGCATTAATTTTACATCGGAAAGCAGTTCTGTGTTAGTTTTTATAAGGCTAATAAATCTGCATATTAAATTTTAAATTAAAAAAAAAATTAAAATTTTTTTTATTTTTTGACAATTTTTATGATAAAATTTTTTATAAAATTTTGAAAAATTTGAAAAAATTTTGTTCTTTTTTTTCTTGGCTAAATAGAATCTTCTTTTGATGCTGATCAAGAATATATATGATTTATGGGGTCGGAAATGACTACTTCACTTAATTTTAAGCTTCTGAAAACCATTTAAATTCCAAAAAATGTATTACAAATAATATATTTTAAATATTTAATTTATCGTTATTTATTGCCATGAAAATCGCTCATAACTAAGACAAAAATGCATTAATTTTCAATCGGAAAACACTTTTGTGCTAGTTTTTATTAGCTTATAAAATCTGTATCTTAAGTTTTCAATTTTTTTGAATTTCAATTTTTTTTTATTTTTGACGATTTTTATGATGTTACCCCTTATAAAATTTTGAAAAATTTGAAAAAATTTTTTTCCTTTTTTTCTTTGCTAAATAGAATCTCCTTTTGATGCTGATCAAGAATATATATGATTTACAGGGTCGGAAATGACTCCTTCACCGAGTTTTTGACTTTTTACTTAAATTATAGTCCCTGAGAAGCTGTTTTTTAAAATCAATAATTTGTAAAACTACGAAAAATCTAGATATTCTTTGTTTTCAATTTTTTGATCTAAAACGATTATTTTATTATTATTATTCTTATTTATTTTATTATTATTATAAGCATTATTAATACATCATTATCAAGGTTTCCCTTCCCTTTATTTATTTTTTCCCTATCAAAACTCCCTACTTAAACTTCAATCTCAAAAAACCCTCTCCCTGAAGTTGCATGCAACAGTTATCCTTCGGCTTTGAGGCTTATCAACCGCCGCTTCCAGTCTAATCAGAAACATCGCTGGAAGGCGGCAGAGTGCCGTCTTCTTCTCCTTCGAGAGAGCGAGACACTAACCTGCCTCAACAGCTTTCACTTTTCCCTGCTGCTCCACAGACCCACAAAGAGGCACAGCCGAGCTTCGCCACGCCTCGGACTTGGACTTCGGGTCGTGTGTCGAGGTGAATTTCCGAATGGCCGAAGCCGACTTAGGATCTATGAGTCGGAGCCGCAGTTCGTTCTGAATCGCGTCGCGGCGTGGTTGTGGTTGTGTTTGCCTATCCGAGAGATAAACCCAGAATATACTCTTGAGGACCACATTCCGGTTGAATCCATCTCCGAACCAGAGATCGCGAGTGAAGTGAAACTTTACGAAACCCAAAAAACTGTGCAAAATGGCAGTGACAATTTATTAAAAATAATTAAATCCTTAAGAGCTTGAAAACCCAGAAAAAATAATACTCAGAAACCAGAAACCAATCAAAATATTTGGACTACATTCATAGGGTAAGTGGAAATACCATATAGTAAATGTGCTTTTCAATGGAATTATGTTTAGTGATTTCCTCGGTATTTGAATAAAAATACGCACTAGTGGAGAACATATGTTCAAAAAACTTGTAATTATTTTACATGAAATTCAAATTCAAATTCAATTCAAATACCAAATGCAATTTATGCCCCCAGAGCTTGGCTTTAAATGCATGGCTAATTGTTTAAGCGAATGCCTGACGGCGGGACGTATACGTAATGCCATTGTCCAGACAACAGCTTATGCCAATCCCCCCTTTCAGTTCGATTCAATTGTGCGCCTGCATTCATAGCGCCGTTGAGGGCTTAAATGCCAGGACACATGTTGGGGAAGGACCCCGACAAAAAAAAAGAAGCTTACCAAAAAAATATGTATAGAATAAAATAAAATAAAATGAAATTATCATCTGCCTGCACTGAATGCGTTCACAGCTTGAAAATGCTGCAAAAAAAAAAAGAAACCAATAACAAAGGATTCAACGGGTGCTGTGAGAGCGAAAGTAAATAATGAATTCCATTATTTGCTGGGAGTTCATATTCATACGCACAGAGAGTAATGGTGAAGTCAATTAATTAGGAGGCCTTCCATATCACTCATACGCCGTGGGCTCCGCTGCCAGGCCAAGTGTGAAATTGTATTTCCACTGAGTCCTTCTGACCAAGGCCAAGGTTTTCGCTTTGGCTTAATCCAAAAGTTCTCTTTGCTGGCACCAATTAATTTTGGTTCCCTTTTTGCGGCAAATGAAGAAATTATGCCCCTTTTGCTGCTGCTGTCAGCACATTCGTTCCGAATTCACATCCAGATTAAATGCTTCTCCGCTCGAGTTAATTGCCACCGCCGCAAATCCCGAGCTTCTGTTCCCAGGATATTGTTTTAATTTGTGGCATTTACCTGCACACTCTCTCGGTTTCACTTACTGTTTACTTGCCCTGCTCAGCTCATCCGTTTATACTTAACTTTGCATACAAATGGGCTAACTGGGCGCTGCTGCTTTATGAATGCAAATTTGCCCAGCCTCCTCCTGCTGATGCCTGCAGTTTGCCATTGACCCATGCTGCGAGGAAAGCGGATCCGGATCTGGATACTGTGCTCCTGCCAGGGGTGTCACTGCCAGTTTCAGTTACTTCAACCTATTTGCATACAGTCGGAGAAATATATACCCTCATCTGGTGGCAAACTATGTGGAAAAGAGAAGAGTTTAAGTTGGCCCCAGGCGAGTAACCAAAATTATTTCTTTTCTCTCTGGCTTTGTGCATTATGGCAGATAACTTTGCAGACTTTGGAGTTTTAGAAAAGTTTGCTATCTGTTGGGAAGGCTTTCTGAAATCAGAGATATTTTAAAGGAGCTCAAAGGGAGTCTAAGATAATGATTTTCATATTTTAAGAAGCATATTTAGGTGACTTGAGCTTATGAAAAGTTGGTATAGGGCCTAATAAAATCTCAAATCTTTAATCTTTTCAAAGATTCAGATGACTGGACTCTTTAAAAGGTTTTCTATTTATTTTTTAAATATTTTTAGAAATCTAACAAGAGTCTAAGTGAAGGTTTTTAAACTTTTTCTTTAAACTATTTTCAGAAAGAGTCTCGTTGAAGGTTCTTAAACCTTTTCTTTAAAAATAAACCTTTGTTTCTTTTTTAAAACTAATTTAAAGAACCCAATAGTGAAGATTTGCATTATTTTTCCATTATTTTTCCCAGTGCATCCTTGTCAACAGAGGCAAACAAAAACAGAAGCATCAGGCAAATAGTTACACCCTCTGTTTGGCCGTTGGCAGCTGTTTTGGCCTCCACTTATTTGGCTTTTATTTTGCGCTTCTGCTTTAGCTTCTTTCATTTTTTTTCTTTGGCATTTTTAAGTCCCTTCTAGGAGTTAAAAGATATTCCAAAGGCGGACAACGGCTTTAATGTAAATAAGGAAGATCCAGCAAGCTGCGATGGATATAAAAATATGGCCTGCTGGAAAAGAAAAAAGGCAAACACGTGTCGGGGATCAAGTTACATGGAGATTCGTTTAAACAAAGTCCCTTTGGGCCAACTGCCTTGTGGCTTCCCACATTGGTCAATCGGCGAGTGAGTGAGTTTGCATAATTTCTGTGATTCGCCGACTTAATCCCCCTTTCGGCATTATAATTATAAATGCGTCGTGCGTCGCCGCATTATGGCTGCAAGGCTGTGTACATATTATTTAATTATGATTTCAACTAAGCTCTTACCCCCTTTACCCTCGATGCATTTGACCAGTTACAGAAGCTGATGAGAATGTAATTAAAAATTAAATTAACTAAACAAGAAGGGGAAAGAAGGGGAAAAAACCCTAGGCTGTCTGCCTTTAAGCTTTCATTTCATGGACTAAACTCGCATTTAAGCCAAGAGCATACAGATTTCGGCGTAGAACTTGTGTGTGTTTTCACAAGCCTCGTCAAATCGGCTTAAACGTCAGCGGCTTTCGGCTAAACTGGGAAGAAATTATTAATTATGCGCAGGCAATGAATGTGCCACACTAATTCCCCTCGAAGGTTCGACTTTGGCGAATACTTTTCGGTAAACTAACTCCAGTTTTAGTAGTATTTGTGTTGGCCAACGACATGCAACCAATTAATTAAGGACAAGCCAGTGCTCACTGCCAACCCAGGGGCAATCAATCTAATTGACCAGACAGAGAACCAATTAAAAAGACCCGCAAAATGTTGATCTTTTAGGCCTACTAAACTAGGCGTTGACACCAGCAGCACGCCCAATTGTTAAACAATTTAGTTGTCGTTGTTGTTGTTGACTTTCTCACTAAATTAGTTATGATTGTGGCGTGTTAGGCATTAATTAAATGGCCCTGATTGCGGTGTGGCCGTTACAAATTAATTATTTAAGCGATTTTAAATGCCTGGAAATCACGCCTCCGACCCACACAGACGCAGGTCAACTCATTAATGGCATGGCTATAGCTTTTACGATTTGCCTTTGGCTTTGAGCACCAATTACGGGGCTCTGAATTCGCAGGTAAAAGGTTATTTAGCTACGGCTTTGATTGAGTATCCTTTGACCTGGTCAATAGATATCTCGATATGGCTTGAACCACAGAAATGCCATTCCTTTGGGCCAAGTTAACAATAAAGAGGGAGCAGCAGAAAAAAACAACATTCGAATGACAGATTAATTGCCATCGAATGCCAAAGTTGAGTCCAGAGTCCAGTCGAGTTGAGGCTTTCCCCAGTCAGTTTTTCATGCTGTCCCTGCAGATGATTTGTGCCTTTCTTTCAGCTCTTTTCTTTTCTATATTTTTCCCTCTTTTCATGATTTTCTCTTTTTGTTTTTTTTTGTTCTGGCCATAGGCAGCAGGTGCTTTGAGCCAAGGTTTCCCTTTTGCCTGGCCGTGATTGAAACGCTTGCAAATGGCAACAATTGCTGCGGTTTCTCTAAATAACAAATGGCCAAAAGGGAAAGATGAACGCGGAGGAGAGGGGCAAGTTTTATTGCTCGCCTCCCCAGACGTTCCTTCCCAGGAACTTGTTTGGCCAAGTGTCGTTACCAACTTTCTGCCTGCCTTACACAGAGAAGGAAAAGTTAAGAACAAATATTCCGAGCCGGAACTGGGCTTACGAATATTTTGTATCTTGACAGGGAAAATCTCTTGAGAATTGGGAGTTGATTTACAGAAAGGCTTGGAAAAGTACAGAATCTACGATTTCCTGTGAGAAATATATATTAAAGCTTAAGTTTTATTCAGATTTTAAAAGGATTTCAAATATTTAAGATTATAAAATATTCAGTTTCCAAAAATCAGACTAAAAACTAAAAGATTTTTAAAGATCTGTCGAAATATCTATGTTTATTTTTGACTTCTTTAATGACTTGAAATTTAAAGAACTCTAAGATTTTTAATTTTCCAAATTCTAAAAACTAAATCCTTTTCAAATTATAGATTTTTCTCAGTGCTCAGTCACTATTTTTTCCTGATGGTCCTGGTTGCCTGCAAAAGGGTTGCTCGGTTGTCCTGTAAAAGTGAATTATGGCGACAGTTGTCAGCAGCAACTTTTAAGCTGCCTATGAAGCGTCCAAGACAAAGACAAAGGCAAGGCTGCACTTAGTTGGGAGAGAGTTGGGAAAAAGAAGGGTAAATGTAGACTGGTAACAGTGGGAAAACTGGTAAAGTGCAAAACTTTCACTGCCAGGCGTATCATTTGTCAGGTTTTAAAACCCCGCCAACTGGCAACTTCCTTGGTGCAAAACTTCGGCTCCAATTGAAGCTCAGCAACAGTCAAGTGTCAAGGTTGATGGCTGAATGCAGACTTTCCCCGCCAAGGACAAGCGTGCGAGCGCGAAAATTGTCCTCTTAAATTGTCATTTGTGTGTGACCCACAGTCACATTGCCGTATTGTCCTGGCACAAAGGACAATGTGCCATGGAGGCGGCTGCAAAGACAAGCATTTCACCGTCACTTGACTGACAAGTCGTGCGTGTGGGCGTGGTCCCAGCTCTGCCCCTTTATCCTTGCCACCTTTAGCAACGGTTATTTCAGGATACACATTCTGTGTGTGGGTATGCTGGAATTTTATTCCTGGAAAAGACAATCGAGAGGAGTTGAAGGAAAAATATTTGTGAAAGAAATATATTAGTTTAAGAGGAAGAGAGTGACACAAGCTTAAGATTTTTATTATATAAAAGGTTCGGGATAATAATTAAACTTATATTTTACTTATAAATAAAGCTATTATTGTATTGTCTTTGTTTTGAAGGTTTTTCCTTCAGTTAAACCATAGTTGGTCTCACCTTACAAACCTCTTTGCCTTACGTTGTCCTGTCTGAGTTTATTTCTGTTTAAGTACTCACACACAGGCACAACTGCTTAAGGACACTCGTGTATCCTTTTGCCGTGCTGCCTGTATGTATTATTTAATGTGGCCATTGTCGTCAGTTTGGTCCTCTGTTCGTACAGCTTGTCCTGCTCGTCCTGATGCGTTGATTGCTGCTGCTTCACTTGTTCGCCGCTTTTATTAATTTACGAGCTGCGATAAAAGCGAAACCAAATGAAAATGACCCTTGGAAAAGGCCTGGAGGATGCTTGATGCTAGATGGTAGTAGTGCATAAACCGAAAGTTATGTAACAGATGGATACACAGGACTCCCCTGCCGCCTTTCACCTGCCTTTTGTCACTCGGTCTCGCTCTCTGAAACCAGCAGCACGTGTGCCATCACTTCACTCCTTTCAACCCCAGACAGGAGACAGGCGCACAGAGAGACATTTCATGTTCAAGGTCCTGGCGCAAATTGATTGACATGGGCAGGAAATTAAAATAGGTTCGCTACGGGGAACCTATGTATAAAGCTTTAAGTTTGGCGACCAAATCAAGTGAATTTTTGGTTAAACAGATAACCGGCAATACCCGAGGCCATTAACAAAATTGGATTTGATTATTTATACATGAGAAAGCAGCGTGATCGGCCACAAAAAAAAGAGCGATGTCATAAATCACATTACACACAACGAGAAGCAGAGAACAAATACCAAAGAATTCGGTGGCGAACAAAAAAAAAAGAAGGGAAATCCCCGCCAGAGAGAGGAAGTGTTATTGATGAGCATTTAACATTTGTTATTTCCGCTCAGCGTTGGCTTTAAACTTTTGGATGGCGTAGATGGCGTCATCCTTAGCATCTTTACGATGCTTGACTTGGTCTCCCCTTTTTCCGATAATTTAGTTAATAGTTTTAGTACGATTCCGCTCTTTCTTTTTATATTATATTCTTTTTTGGCAACGCCAGCGATTTGCCTTGAATGGGGATGGATGGAAATGGGATTTAAGGAAATCTCCTCTTCAGGCCTGCTGACGATTTGCCTTTCCCACACTGTTGGCCGTCTGTTTGGTCAATAAAAGGGCAACGTCATGTTTTATATTGGCTCTCATGTTTTTCGAGGCCCATAAATTAGGGCAAATTCCATTTGACTGAGCTTTGGCTTTCACTTTCGGCTGCCATTTGCCTTTCTTCGTTTATTTTGTATTTTCTCATTCTGTTTTTTTTTTGTATTTATTTTATATTTATATTTTATGCGCTCTTTATTTTTATTCGGCACAAAAAGTTCCTTTTGGCCAATTTATGGCTACACACTTTGTCCATTAGGAGGCGGTTTAAAGGCCAAACTTTCAAGGCAGTCCATTAACAATGAGCACAAGTTAAAGCCGCGTTCCACAGGGCGTATGAGTTATATCGCATTTTCCCTTTGGCTAGACACAGTCTGGCTTTCGAATTTATTGACCAAATCGAGCCAAGGTCAATTTGGATTGTTTTTGGAATATTAAGCCAAGGAATTAGTGGTTTAACTTTAGGCATTAATCATAATGAAGACTGAAACTGATTCTAGAAAAATTCTGTTAATATTTGATTCTCAATTCACACTTTAAAATTAAGCTTTACATAATTAATTTTGTAGCCGCATAAAAATGTACCAAAACTCAATTAATTTAGCTTTATTTTTTAGTCCCCCCAGAGGCTATGTTTCCACACATTAAATATGCATTTCAAAGGAATCGAAACTCATAATTAGCATAATCCCGGGATAAGTCGTTCCGGGAAAGGCTTGCGGGCTTATTAAATTTATAAATGTCGTGCCAGTTACTAATATACATATGTATATATGTATATATATATACAGTCAAGCTAATATGTTGGCAATTTTCCATACACACACATTTATTTGTTGTGTGTTTGTGTAAAGTTTTGTTTGCATTCGCCTCCTGAGCACATAATTCCGGTTATAAATTCTCCTTGAAATAAACAGTTGCGCCACGGGTCTCTGTGTGAGACCCGTTCCCAAGGTGTATTCTTTTTTCTCCTGTAAGCCAGGATTAGGACTACAGCTCCATTTTATTATGGCAGCGTTTGTCTGCCCGATTGCTGAATGCCATGGCTATAAGTGCTGGCAATAAGCTGTTTTTGTAGGAAATCAGAGAAAATATTTTAAAAATAAGAACATTAACACTCTCCTGAAATAATATTATATGTTTATTGAATTTTTAAATAAAAGAATATGTTTTAAGATTGAATTTTCATTTGAAATATATTTTTTAGAGATGATTTTAGCCTTTGATTTGATTGTTTATAATGTAGACTTGAAAAAATTTACAAAAATGTAGTAAATAAATAAATAAAATAACATCCAGGCAATAAAAACTTAGGATCCCTGTCTTACTAGCCAATTTATTTAAAGAAAAACCCAAAACTCACTTCTTTCCAATTAAATAAACTTTAATTAATTTATTTAATGAGGAATAAATATTCAAAAAATTTATTTATTTAATAAAAACTTTGTAAATTTACAAAAATGTAGTTAATAAATAAATAAAAGAACAACCAGGCAATAAGAACTTAGAATCCCTGGCTTTCTAGGCAATTTATTTAAAGAAAAACCCAAAACCTTACTTCTTTCCAATTAAATAAACTTAAATAACTGAATTTAATGAAGAATAAATATTTGTAGAATTAATTTATTTAATAGAAACTTTGTAAATTTTATATAGAACCGATTTTCCTCAAAAAAGGACACATTCGCATCACTCTCTGCTATAGCTTTGGGCACCTGGCATACGTCAGAGTTTTGCAGAGTCTGTTACTGTGCAATTTATGCGCTCACGTATAAATAGAATTGATTTTGCTTAAGCATCGCATATATATTTTACCTGCTGCCGGTGATTTAATGTCTGGCGACATAATCTGCCATTTGGCACTCGCTTCCCTGCCATCACGTACGCGAGGTTCCTCATTCTCCCCGAGATCCTTTGGCTCACATATCCTTATCGCCGTGTCTTTAAGCTGCGTGCAAATCCGAATCCATTTTCATGGGGATTCCATTATGCGAGAGAAAGCTTGGGTAAACAAAGGAAAGTACACACACACAACAGGGATATATGTGCAATATCCAGCAAGTACTTGAATCCTGCTCGAAAGAAAAAAAAAAAACAAAAAACAATTATGTTGGAATAACACGTTGAAATATTTGTGCCTGGTGCTATTGTACAGCGGTTTTCTGTTGTATTTTTTCTGGTTTATCTCCGTTTTTATACTTGAATCTGATTAAAAGGGCGAAATTAATCCCCAGGGTATATATAGACACTGTTGCTTTATTCCCTCGACGCAAGTTGGCCAAACAATAACCAGCTTTTCCATCGAATAGTGAGCTATTTGCCATGAATATGTAATCTTCTTTACAGTTTTGCCTACTAACAGGTAGAGAAGCTAACGTAAAAGTTATAAAGCCCATAGTACTTTGTGAGAAAATTGAGGAAAAGGTAAAAGTTTAAGTTTCCCAGTATAACAATTCAGGTAAAAGTCGAGAAAGATTTTTAAAACCAAATTACAAATTGTGAGAAAATGGTAAAAATAATTTTGTAAGAAGCTTGGCAAGAGTTGAACAAGAAAGTGGAGAAAACTAGGAAATTTGTTACAAGTTTTTGAGTTTTTAAATATTGTTTTGCCTGGAAATTATATTTCTAAATATTTTCAATATTAATTGAAATATAATACAAGATTAAAGTAACCAAAAAAAGCTTAAACAAATATATTTTTATAAAAACCCATTCTACGTGCTACCTGTTCTAATCCTAGTCACTGGAAAAACATGTGTAGGCGGCGCCTCATTAAATATCCAAAGCTTAAATAATACACGAAACCCGACAAAATAGCAGACAGACAGACAAACAAACAAACAAATAAATAAATAAATACATCCGAACTTGGCTACGGGTGCAGTCCACAAATAGAAGCTAATGAAGGAAACATTTGCAACCCGCAGAAGGAGAGGAAAAAATCTACAAAAATAAAAAAAAGAGCTTCCGCTGACTGCCTTTTGCAATTTTTATTTTTCATAAATTCTCAAAAGCATGTTTGCCAGCTCATAAAAAACGCAGTGCACATACCGTCCCTGTTTTTTCCCCGGCTTTTCCACTTCGAGGAAAAGCCGAGAAAGCCATGCCCAAGTGGCACATAATCTGAGCAATTTGCTAGCGTTTTATGTGATTTTTGTAGCTAGTATTAGTGGCTGTAAAGAACACACACCCCAGATGAGACAGTATTAGTGGCAGTGAGTGTGTGTGGGGTGTGTGTTTACTTTCTGCATCATTTCTATGCAAATTGAAAGTGTCTTGTTCGTGGCAACACTCTTCACAACGCGGCGGTGCTCGGTTGCAGCTTTTGAAATTGAAATTTTAATCAATCTTCGCGTCTAATGTTTGTCAACATTTGACCCAAAATCAATTAAATTAAATTATTTCAAAGACAAAGGACTCTTTCTCCGCTCTCCTGCTCCCCGTTGATTGGCAACCAGCCATCCCGGGGTAGTCACAAAAAATTATCCAATTTAAAAGTCAAATGTCATTTTTTCGTATTTCTTCTTCTCCTTTTTTTGTTTGTTGCTTCTGTGTGGATTTTTTTTTTTGTGACGCCATTGCCGACACATAATGTGAATTACCTAACAAAGGTGGCGCTGCTGATGAGTTGACGACAACGAGGACGACGACGACGAAGACGAAGGACTCTGCAGCTTCCAGGAAAAAAAAGGAAGCTAAAGGTGTCGCGCCGCCATTTCCATTCCAGCCTCTTGGGATGCCCTTACCAAGAAGTGTGGAAACTATGCTGGTTTTCTTTCTGGGAAAAAAATGGAGAAATGTGTCAGAAGAAGAAATATATTCGGTAGTTTCGGTATTTCACAAAAATTACAAAATCAAGAATCATTTAAAATTCATGGAAAATGTTTTTCGGTTGCATGAAACTGGAACTTTTTAGACTCTCGAAGAAAATGTGAAAAGACGATGGTACTTATTCGAAGAAGAATAATTTTACTAACATTTATTAAAGACTAAAGACTAAAGACTAAGACGTATTGATTATTTTTAAAGAACTCCTGGAATTTTCAAAAATAACATTATTAAAGCTCCTATTCTTTAAGTTTCTAAAATAACTATAATAAATAAATTTATGCAAAAATAACATTATTCAAGCTTCTATTCTTTAAGTTTCTACAATAATTATAATAAATTTTCAAATGGTTTAAAAATATATTTTATGTATTATAATCTTAAAATTCTTTTTCATAGAGCATCCCTTATTCCAACCTTTTAAAAACCCAAACCCGCTCTACCTGTATCTCCCCTGTTCGACGGGTTTCCGTTTCCGCTTCCGTTTCCATTTTTTTTTTCGCTATTTTGTCAGAAGACATTTCATTCTTTTCACCGGCAACGACAGAAAAATTACCCGAATTTCATTTAACGCTCCAACTTTGTCACTGGCAGCAACAAGGACACAACAAACACACACAGCCTGTACCAGTGTGTGTGTCTTGTACATGCAAAGTAAATGCGCTGAGTTTGTTAATGTGTTTGCATAAATTTGAAGGAAGAAAAAAAAAGGGAAAAGGAACTGAGAACTGAGAATAGGATATGGTTATGGGAGAAAGAAAAAAACAGAGACATTTTCTTGGGTTTAGTTTTGGGGATAATAAGGAAAACAATCAAAGAAAAGTCTCTTAGGAGTTGATATAAATATTTAAACTATAAAAGGTTAAAGAAATGTTTTAAATACATGTAGAAAATATAAATGATAATAAAGATATATTCCCTGTAATTTTGTGCTACAGTTTATCTTCAAGTTATAGCTTTAAGTTGGCTTGGCATTAATCAGGCTAAGCGCACTCGCCCGCTCCGACGAGTCGCAGATGCAATTGCTCTTCGCTTCAAATTGGATTGTTAGTTTTCAAACATCCCGGACACGTGTGTGGAGTAAAGGGTGGGTCACGGGTCGGGTTACCTGCATCAGCAGCCACTCACCTGTGACGACAGGGAGAAAGTTGAGCTGTCAGAGGGTTAACAACTGCCCGCATGCTGGGCTGTGTCGAAATGGGTTGGGTGTCACGGGGTTAAGTGCACGGGAATGTCACTATCCCTTTTTTTTGTAACCCTCTTGCTGCCCTTCTCGTTTGTCGTAATGCATTAGCTGTGTCAGAGGAGACCCGGAACCGGAATCAAAACTGTGACCCTCTCCCGGTGCTCTCCATTTCCAATTGTCCGAGAGCCCCAAAGGATTCCGAGAATTTAGTTGTCCTTTTTTTCTGGTTTGACTTGCCGTGGCATTTATGAATAATAGATGCCGGCTTCCTCGCACCCCCACGGATGTCAATTGTTTATTTATTGTCTGATTGGATTGTCCCAACCGCCGAGGCCGCGACACTTGCACATAAAGAATTCATCGGCGTTTGCACTACGTTTTGTGAGCAGTAAAAATAACAGTTTCCATCAGGGTTTATGCGCTGGAGAAGTCGGGGAAAATCTGTGAAAATTCTGGGAGTTAGTTGAAAGAAAATGTAGTTTTTAAAAAATATTTAGGAGAGTTTAAGATGGTTTTAGATATTGTTCTATTAAATTTATTACATTTTAGGGCTTTAAACGTACAAAATAAATAAATATATTTGTGTTAGAGCATATTTCTATCTGAAAACATAAAAATAATTATAAAAATTAAAAAATGAATGAATAAAATTGAAAATTAAGCCACTATAAAAAAGCCTTTTTTCCTTTATTTACCTAAAATTCCTGCCTGATTAAAATTAATGCCTTGTAACTGCTACAACTTAAACCTGAGTTCAACTAAGAAAAGGGGCATAAATAAATCCTGGAATAAGCTCAAAAATCCCGCCATAAACTGCAAGTGAATCTGGGCTAATCGCATATAGTGTCGCATGATCCCGAGCTCAAAAGTTAGTCTCACCTCGCCTCGCCTCACCTCCTCCGTGTGCGGCTGGAGTGTCAATTACTCTTGCTGCGCCAGGACCATTGTGCTGTCCCACCTCCTGCTGCCGCTTCTGTGAAGTATCCTTGCGTGAATGTCCTACCAACAACTTTCATGCCATTGTACTCTCTACGTTGTTGTTGTCTGATGTTTGGTCTCGCCTTGGAGCAATTTTTATGGCTCATAAAACTCGAAATTAGAACTGGTGCTGCCTGTGCCTTCAGATACACAGTATATACAGGATATATAAGTATGTTTTGTGCTCGTGCCTCTGAGTATAAAATGTTTATGCCGCTGAGCATTTGGAAATCTGGTGCCGCCAAGTGGATTTTCTTTTCAGAATTAGTATTACATTTAAATGGCATATAATTTGTTAGCGCCATAATATTTATGCGACTTGTGGCCGTACACTTTTTTTATTTATGTTCACTTGGCTGCCTTGAAAGGGAGAGGGGAGAGGGGAGAGGGTCTACAGAGGGGCCACGATCCCCCAGCTGACAATCAAAGCGCACTTCTAAGGAATTGCGTTTAATTTGCGTCTCGCTTCGCACAATGCAGCCGCACCACGCGGCGTATGCGCAATTTTTCACTGGCTTTTCCGCTGGCTCACGACGACGACGACGACTCTTGGGGAAACAATTATTTATTTGTGTTGTTTTTCCGCTGCGTAGATGCGGAAATTTTTAATTGCCGCCTTAACGCGAATTGCTGTGCTGCTGCGAGTGGCTTTTCGAGTCCAGGAGAAAAAGGAAAGTCCAGAAAGTCTTGGTCCAAAGAGCTCTCCTCTTTGATTACACTAACTCGGCGTCGCCGGAGCGAACGCTGAATTATTATTTGTGAACGCGAGCGACCTTCAGTCGCCATAACACAAAAATCGCATAATTCAAAGAAAACATTTTGCTTACATTCCGGAAAAGCGAGCACAGCAAAGGGCATACGGGAAAATGGTTTCATGAGCAAGAGAAAAAGAAGCTACGAAAAATAGTGAGGAAAATTGGATGAAAAGCGAAAATTCATGATGGGAAAAGGAGGGGTATCAATAGCTGAGATTCTAAATTGGTTATTTTTTTGCTTCTCGATTTATGCACAACAAGAAAAAGTGTTTTAGACCATGTTGCAGACCACTTTTAGATCACTTTTTGACCATGTTCCAGACCACTTTTAGACCATGTTCCGGACCACTTTTAGACCGCTTTTAGACCACTTTTAGACCACTTTTAGACCACTTTTAAACCACTTTTAGACCACTTTTAGACCACTTTTAGATCACTTTTAGACCATGTTCCAAAGTCTTTGCGATTACTTGTAATTTGAAAGTTAATTTGTGGATTTAAAAAGTGTTTTAAATAATACCAATGCCAAGAAACTTAAAAAAAATTATTTTCAGTTAAAGCCAGAATCTAAAATATTACCAAAAATATTTTTTAAGTATACTTTTTGTTATATTTTTATTAAAAAAAAAATAATTAAGGATTTAATCTACATAAAATATTATCTAAGCCTTAAAAATTCAATAAACTTTTTATTAAGAAAGTCGCAGTATACAAATTTTTTGAAAATATTTATAAAATTACTTTTGGTTTAACAAAACTAAAATATAATTTATAAAAAAGTTTAAGAAACCTTTTCCCCGTCTGTATTTATGCCCAATTTTTTGCCTTGTTTATCCAGCCTTTAATGGAAAGCCCAAAGACTTATTTTTCTTTGCCATTTCCACAAAAACCCATCTCGCTCTGTGTCCATCATCCAAGCTCGTCGTCATGCAGCCTTCACCGTGATTCAAAGACTAATCATTGGATTTTTCTTTTTTGCTCTTTTCAGGAGACGACTTTCGTCAGGCGAGTGGAAAATGAAAAGCGGAGCTCACCAGTCCCTCCGCTCAAACTGGCGGCTGGCCACGGTGCGGATGCGTGATGTTCTCGCCGCGGCCTTTGACAACTGAAAATGCCAAAAGGTAGCAGCAGGAAGGGAGTCGGAGAACTAAATCGATAACCACAGCACACGCGGCGGCGGCGGCGGCACAAAGTGCTGATCAGCCAATCAAGGCGAGCAACTAAGCGATATAGGGGTGAACTCAAAGGGGGCCACAGAAACCCTCAGCCCGAGGATGCGGATGCGGATGCGGATGCAGATACGTATGCGACTGTGGACGTGGCTGGGTTGGGGCGTGTGGCTGCTGCTGTGGCTGGGCGTGGCACAAGCAGAGGAGCTGGAGGAGCTAACGGTGGGATCCCCACGGAGTCGCATCAAGGCGGAAACGGAAACCCTGATGACGGGCGACAGCTTCAACATACGCCACGGGCGCTCTCGCTCGCATTTCCTTCACGGGAATGGCAGTGGCACAGGCACAGGCCCAGGCACTGGCAGTGCCCTCAGCACTCGCCTTCTCCTGGTCCCGCCCACCCAGCTGCCAGGCGGGGGCACCTCCCCCGCACCGGTTACGCATAAAATCCGTAAATTGCACAAGAAGAAAATCAACGAGAGCATACGCAAAAGCGTGGACAAGAGCCTGGGACTGCTGCATCCGTCGAAGAATCATCGCAGCCTGGCCGAGGCCGAGCACCTGCAGGGGCGTCCGGCCAGCGAGGATACCGGCGAGGACCGGGCTCTCAGTGAGGTTATGCAGCTGGCGGATGAACTGGAGCTGGAAAGCTCCATGACCACGCCCCCGGATCCCACTATCGGTGTCCAGCAGCAGCAGGCTCGCCGTCAATTTGTGCGTGCAAAAGCTGATGAAGCCAATTATCAGGATGAGGAGGTAAACAACCATGAAAGGCAGGTTATACAGGAGGATGAGGATGATGATGACGACGAGGATGATGAGGAGGAGCAGGAGGAGCTGCTGTCCACCACAGCCAGGCCCGCCAGAACCCGCCTGCTGCCTGTGAATGGCACCTGGGAGAAAGCTGGCAAGACTACCCGTGATTCCTCCTCCTCAGACTATGAAAACAATGATTTGGATCTTGAAGAAGATCAAAGCCTCAATCGCCTGCAGCTGCTCAACGACACCGAGTGGCGGGAGGAAGAGGAGACCCGCAATGAGCCCGAGGCGGAGGCCAGATCCCAGGCGGCCAGCATGGAAATTAAGCAAATAAGCTTCGACAGCGACTCTGGCTCAGATTCTGATGCAGATTCCGATGCCGGGCTGGACACTTCCGAGGTTACCATGGACGATGGCTATCCTCCAGATGCCCAGATCGATGATAAGACCAAACAGCTGGTCATTGGCGATGTGGATGCAGACAACATGGAGTCCAGCCAGATTACAGCAGATGTGATCAATGCCAGGGACAGCAAGATCGATTTGGTGTCCAAGTTTCTGCAATACATCGAACAGCAGCATCTCATGGGCTCCAATTGTGTGGCTGGCACTTCGCTGAATCTGGGCGAGGGCGTCGTTGACCGGTATGCCCAGGACCGGTTCCGAGTGGAGGCCGAGGTGGCCGTCAATCGCGCCAATATGCTGACCAGGTGAGTTGGCTTCGCCAAACTTTTCCGCCTTCTCTCCACATCATATCATCATCCACATGCCAAACTTTTCCAATCGAAAGTTTTGGCCCAGACAAGCAAGTGGAAATGGAAATGGATTCTGAAATATATGTGAACAATCGGGGTTGAGATTATAGAAAAAGAAAGTTAATTAATAATTTGCAAAAATATTTAGGGAATAATTTCTATGTTTAAAACTTAAAATACTTCCTTTTTTCCTTTCTGAAATATTTTAAAAATATATTAAGTGTTCATGCTGAACAAAGGGACAATATCCCCAGGGGGGCATCTCTATAAGAACATGTACCTGTCGCCATATTGCTGGTCCGTTTATTCAGCTTTTTGAAATAAAACCCGAAGGAAGACGGATTGCTTGATCTCAACCCCAATCATCCTCATCAAAATTATTTATATTTTTCTTTGGGAAATGTGGGATCGTATTTGATCCGGCTCGAAGGACCAAGTTATAGAGATGCCCCCCCGGGCGATATTGCCTCTTTGTTCAGCATGAACATTAAGAATGTAGTTCTTTTATGAATTCCTAAATTCTGACCACAATTGTGCCTTGGATTAATAGTTGACATTCAGAAAGCGAGGACTCAATGAAGGGATGAAAAAATCTTTTATAAATTCAATATATAGTCCTGTTTCTCCATCAAACTTTATTCAGTAATTTATGGTTCTTGGTTCTCATAGGTCTGGGGACACCAAATCCGTCTCTTCAGCTGCCAACTCCTCCTTGGGCAGGAGATCCTCCTCGGAGGACGAAAAATCGCTGGCTATGTGAAAGGTCTGGCGTATCTCCTCGACCGTGTGTCCCTTGATCATATTGGCCACTGTCTGACAGGTGGCATTCAGCAGCTTCCGTATATCCAAGTAGTTGGCCGCCAGTATTAGCTCAAAGAGTGTCCCCTGATCGATGTTCAGAAACTCCACATCCCAGGGACTCAGCTCGGTGGAACGGCTAAGCTCCTCCTCCTCCTCCTTGTCATCGTCCAAGTCCTCGGCATCCTTGTGGTGCTTGGCCCAAAGCAAGACTTTGTTCAAAATCAACGAATTAACATTGGGCAAAGGAATAAGCGGATTCTCTGCCGAGTCAGCCTCCAGGCCGCAATCCTCCAGCAGAGCCTTGATGGTGTTCGAGCACTTTGCAATCTCGACTTCAGTCTCGAAAATTTCGCCATCAGAGGATTGCAACTTTATGACCGGCATGGTTGGTATTAGCCACCTCAGAAAGGATAATTTACACAATACCAAAATACTGTAAAAGAGTAGTTTTTGATAATTTAAAATGCAAAGTAAGATAACAGTCAAGGCACGCCATCTACGATAGAATCTTATAAGCTGCTTGAATTGAAGGTTTTTGTTAGAGAGAAAAGAGTGTCATGATTGAAATGATTTTTAATAATTTTCTGGTTATTTTCTATACATTTCTCATCTGTGGGAAAATGGCAAAGGCAATCAGGATTTGGTCAGGACTTTTCATTCTTCATCGCTCATCGCTCACGTTTCAGTAGTTAGTCGCCAATTTCTGTTCAGCCAGATTGGCAGGCAAGTGGCCTTCGATAGCAACGAGCATAATGTGCTTTTCTTGTTGTGGCCAGAACTAGCTTCTGCCACGATTTTCCTCCGGCTTTTCCCTTCCCTTCTGCCGCCTGCCGCCAATTTCCCTTCGCGTCTGCTTGGCTGCGTGCAATTTTTTGATAAAAGTTCAATTACTTAGCCGAACAGGCGTGCCTGGCCAGGACAAAAAGTTTGCGGCATTCCTGTGGCCGAAACGAGGAGCACAGGACATTGATTTACCTGGCAATTCATTTGGTTTGGTTTTTCTTTTTTCTTGGAATTTCCAGTTGTTCAGAAAACTTTTTTCCCACTAGCTACGACGTCGATTCGTGATGTGATGTGTGTGTGTTTTGTTTTCCCGTTTCCATGCTGGACTCTCGTCATTTATTTGGCCAAGTGACAATCGCCAGGACATTCGAGGAGCTGCAGTAGCTGAGAGAAGGAAAGTTGATCCAGCATTCTTTGAGTTCTTTGCTCTGCTTCTCCCTTTTCCTTTTTCCTTTTCCCTTAGAACACACACTCACAATAAACACTAAGTTTCATCAGATGTCGCATATGTGGGCACAGAGTCCTGGTCCGAATGTCCTTGCCTGCATACACGCATCCGATATGTCAATGTCCGTGTCTGTGGGACGACTTTCACGCAGACATTAGAACGGGAATTTATGTCTTTCAGTTTTTCTTTAATGCTTTTCCAAGTCTCCTTTGGTCGAAGCACAAAAAACGAGGCAAAAAGAAGGTGATTTTTTATATATATAAGATTCCGACTTGGGTGTGGCTGTGGGTTTTCAAGCAACAGGCCAAGGATGTGATTTAGTCCCTGGACATAATTTTCAAGAACAGAAGATAACAACTTTGTGGCCCACTGATTGGTGACACAAGAAGCAGGAGAAGGAGGGAGGAGTAGGAGGAAATCAAGGCCATTTGTCCACGGAAAACTCATTTGTTAAAAGCCACAAAATAAAAAAGAGAGAAGAGAAAGCAAGGACATGAATACAAGCTGACAAATCTAATGAACAAATGCCGCTTGTCAATAAAACGCACAAATAAACAATTAACCCAGCCGAGAAGCAGCTTGACAAATTAAGTGACGGAGGGGAAATTGTTGAAATGGGAAAGCCGGAAAACAGGGGAAACCCAAAAGGACTAGGAGGAGGATTGGTGGTGTACTGTTGTAACTTGGCCTGGGGAGCAATAAAATGTCAAAGTCGCACACAGGGCTGTTAACGTCAAATGTCAATAAATTAAATTGCGCCTGGCCTCTGGTTCTGGTTGTGGATCTGGTTTTGGGATCAACATTATTGCATTTAGTGTCATATGCCAGACATTTGTTTTCATTATTTGTTCAATACGGGAATGTGACTCCTGGGACTCTCTGGGCTCTCTCTAAAGCCTCTGTCCTGCTGATTTATTCAGTCCCTCTCGGCCATAAATTCAAAGGCAAAGTCTGCGCCTCATTGCTTCATAATTTCCAACAACGCCTTCTGTGCTAATCACAGCGCCTGTTTTAATCAGTTTTGCTTGTGTTAACATAATCAAGGCTGGCCGGAAAAACTTTTCCCTCCTTTGCCTTATCCTAGCTCGTGGGAGGAGAAGGAGGAAATTAACCAAAAGAAGGAGCTGGGGCCAAGAGGTTTCATCTCCAGATAGATACTAATTGAAGTTATTGTTTTGTGATACATTGTTATCGTTCTCAACCCCCCCACAGTTCCCCAGTTCCAGCCAAGATCCTGTGATTCCGGCGGCGTCGGCTCCTTGTTCCTGCTCACTTTTTTTTTTGTTCTGTGTTTGGGCATTTCCCGTTTACTTTGTTGCGCAAACAAAAACAAGAATAACATTTAAGGATAACAAAAAGCTGGGTTTCTATAGGGAGGAAAGGAAAAGGAGCTGAAGGAGCTGAACGAGGACCTCTGCTTGTAGAGGTGAGTGAAAAGGGATGGTTAGCCTGGCAGGAAAACAATATCAATTCAACTTGAAATTACGAGCTTCAATTGTTTTCTTGCCTTGGCCACTTTTCGTTAGTTTCCGTTCACGCCATGTTGCCAAAGTGTAGACAGCAAACAAAAAGGACGACGACGACTCCTTACACACAAACACACACACACGAACATGGAGTGTGGCAACATGGCGGATGGAATCGGAAAACTTTTAAGTACTTAAATGTGTTGTCGTCGAGAGCGACTCAGGGAGTGTGAGGTGAGAATTGCGAGACCTGCTCCTTTGGCTTTTCCCTGAAATTGAGTTTCCGGCTTTTCTAAACTCTTTTGTTCCCCTGCTGGCTTCGAGTGCACATCTCCTGCTGGTATTTGCCAGGCAATGATTTTGTTTTTCTGCGGAAGTTCGGCGATAAACTTGGCAAATAATTTATTGCCTCTCCGTTTGCTTGTTTCAATTTTACTGCTGTTACTGTTGATGTTGCTGCTGATGTTGCTGTTGGTGCTGATGTTGCTGTTGGTGCTGATGTTGCTGTTGCTGCTGCATTCGGTTTCAGTTCGTACAACAAATCGAAATTGAAATCTGCATAAGCGATGCAGTTTCCAATTGCCAGCGGCAATAAAACGCGACAGCGGCAAGGACATATCCCCCTGTCCCAAAGGAGGAGCCTCCCAGCCCTCAGTCCCTAGTCGTTGTCATTGTCAACATCCTTCAAAAGTTCTCCTCCAAACGGAAGCAAACAAATATCTACGCAAGTCAATGTTCAGGCAATAGTTTCACACAGAAATAAATAGAGAAGAAGACTTTGAACATCAATTGAAGGATATATTTATGAGTTCTTTGCAGGTTTAGAGGTTAAAAAAGAATCTAGACTTGAAATATATATTTTTTCTTTACAAAATAATACTTATTCTTATATTTCAAGTATAGTTTTTTATGAATAAAGAATTTTCTTATAAAGAAAAATATTTAAAAAGCTTTTTTGAAGGCTTGCGGGTTCCCAAAAAATATTACATACATTAAAAGCAATTTAATTTATTCATTTACAGTAAATTTCTGTACAAAAGCCTAAAGATTTTGAATTTCTATGAATTTTTCTTAAAGAAAACAAAGTCTCCCGCCCAAAGATCTATTTTTTAGACTCCTTGAACTTATTACTTATCGAAATCTGTGCTTTTTCTTTTATTTACCTCTGAAATACCATTAATTTTCTCAGTGTATCCAACAAGGCCATTAAAATCAATGCATTTTCCCTCCTCTTTTGCTGGCTTTTCACTTGATTTCTTCCAGTGTGTGTGTGTGTGTGTTTGTGTGTGCTTCTGGCTTTGGGACTTTGTGCCGCTTGATTTACTCGACTCGGCTTCTGCCCGGCGCGCCGGCGGGCGGTGCTAATAACGCTGCCCCCACCAAGCAATTCCGACCTCTTTTCCCCGCCCATTTTCCGGCCACCGCCCTCTGCCCCCTGCCACGCCCACTAGGCCCCAACCACGCCTTTGCTTTGCGCTATTTTTATTGTTGTTTTGGTCGCTGCAGCAGCAGCTAGCAAGTTGTCTAGCCCCCGAAATGGAAATTGTTTTCATTTCTGTGCAAAGCAATCCTAATGTGCATTTTTCCCCCGCATTTCCCACGCTTTTCTCTCTAGGATTTTGTACCGCTTTTCCCACAACTGGAAAACTGCAACTGACACCGACATGCATAAGGCCCCACACTGCGAGAGTGTGTGTGTGTGTGCACCCTGGTTATGCGGATGGGAAGCACTCGGCCGCGGACCTTTTTTCCAGCTGGTTTATTTCAGATTCTCACATCTGGGCCTGACTCCTGTGCCCGACGACTGCTGAATGCCGTATCCTGCCCTTGTCCTGCCCTGTCTGCTGCCTGCCTGCCTGCTGGCGTTGTTGGATGTAAATGTTCCTCCGCTCGGGGTTCTGGTTCAGGTTCTGGTTGTGGCTGCTCCGTATGGTTCCCCTTTGGGTTCAGGTTTTTACAGAAACTACAGTCAAGCTTCAAAAACTATAGAAAGAATTAAAAAATAATAGAGATTTAAAGGGTTTTTGGGAGGAATATTAATTTAGAAGCGTAAATAAATCATATAATATTAATAAAGAAAGTCTAAATAAATTATTTAAATTAAAAATCACTTCTAAGAGGGATTAAAGGGAAAAACTTTAGAAAGAAAATAATAAAATTGGGATGTATAGGGTTTTTGGGAAGAATATTATTTTACAATTAATATAAAATGAATAAAGAAATTCTAAATGATTTAATTAAATTAAAAATCACTTCTAAGAGGGCTAAAAGGGATAAAATAATAGAGATTTTAAAGGTTTTTTGGGAAGAATATTATTTTAGAAGCGTAAATAAAAAATATATAAAATGAATAAAGAGATTTTAAATGAAATATTTAAATAATATGATAATAATAATATGATCATATTCATATCATATCATCATATGATATGATAATCTCTAAAACACCTTAGCATGTTTTCAAAATTATGAAATAATTTCCCAAAAGACTCTTTAACAATGTCCCATGTTGTGGCATAATTTTTACCAGCTTCTTAACGTTTTTAGAATCTCTATTAACTTCTTTTTAAATATTTCCACAATATTCCTTTTAATTCCATTTAGTTTAACTCTTTTCCTAAGTTCATCTGTAAAAACCTCAGTGGCTAAATGCCTTTTCAACTAAATTCTATTTAGAGTAACAGTGAAAAATGTGGCTTAGGTTAGATCGACTGTGAATGTTTTGCGGTGGCGGTGAAAGGGTGAAAGGCGCAGGCTCCCCACTTTTAACGGCTTTACAAACTACATTGCTGCATCGCTGTGGCGCTGTGGAGCGCTTTGTGCAACACATGTTGCCATAACTTAACAGCTTAACAAACTTGTCGAGTATACCCGAAAACGTGGCGTCTCCTCCTCTTGCTCTCAAGTGGCTGGCTGGCGGCCCACTCGGCGTATGCGTAACGTTTAAACCGGCCCCAGACGCCGTAGCCGCAAAGCAGCAGCAGCAGCTTTTTTCGCGGACTCTCAGTCTATTTTTGCGCAATAAAAAAGCATTCGGATCAGGACCCAGAGAGCCGCAGACAGCGGCCAAAGTTTGTCCTTGCAAGGAGGCGCCCAAAGGCGCGAAGGCTTTCTCGACTCTCGCGACTCATTATGCTCCATGGCAGGAAATCAAAAGGGAAACTTTTTTGCGCCCCGAAAATGTTTGGCAACTTTTCGCCTCCCGGACTCTGCTTTCTGCTCCTTGTTCTCCTGCAATAATAATCATCGGGCTGGCAAAGTGCGTTGCCAAGAAGTTAGCAAGTTGAAAGCAATTAATGGACTAAATCAAAAAGCATTTTTTGAACAATAAGCGAACAGGGCTGCTGCTGTGGCCAGCATAAACATGTCAACAAGGTTCAATTAGCCGCAAGCTGAAGCCAGGGAACTGGTAATTAATTGAACTCCTTTTCCTGCTGCTTCCTGGGAGAGTAGAGAAGCTGCCATTGATTTCCTCCCCCCTTTTGATGTTATGTCGCGTGTCATGTCAGGCAATTTTCTCTCTGACATAAGCCAACTTGGTTACACAATTTCCTCGGTAACTTTTTAATTTATGCATCTTGCCTGGTTAAAAGTTGGCAGCTTTTTAGTTTGTTTGTTTCTCGAGGTTGCGAATATTAAACAAGTTAAGGCCCAGCATATGTTATATATTTATAGAGAGTTAAGCAATCAGGAAAAGTTGATAATGAAGTGAAGGGAAATTATAGAAACTTGAGCTTAAATATTAATAAGAGACAGCAGGATAAAGTGCTTAAATTTCTTTAAAAAGCATACGAAAAATTCAAGTTCCAGGTTTCCTAATTCTACTTTCTCACTCCTAAGAAATTAATTTCTCCCTGTCACATATCTCTATATCTTCTCATTTATATATTTCTTCTTTTCTTGATTTAATTGTCCATCAAAAACGGATTTCTCCTTGGAGATATGCTATCCAGTGCCCCGTTCGACATAAAACATAATTCACAGAAGTCAATTAGCAGGAACCATATCTAAATATATATCTTATAAATTTCGTTATGCCTTTGCCTTTGCCTCACCGTTTGATCATTTAATTATGGCCTAATTAAAATTGGCAAAAAGCCTTGACCGTTATGGGCCATTAAAAGGCTCAGCCGACAAACAAAAATAAAGGACAGACAAAAGGGACCGAAGCCAGGCCAAAAAGCATCATCATCATCCTGTCCCCATCATGATGGCCATTCATTCATTCATTCATTCGTTCGTTTGGCCAGAACGAGAAGGAGTAGCATCACGACCAAGTGTCCTGGCTTTGAATAATTAAACCGGAACATTTCGCTTTCAATTAAGATGTCGACACGCAGGCATCAGGATGCTTGAGGCCTCCCCAGAGGGTCCTGAGGGATCGCCCAGGTGCTTGCCTTAAAATTTCCCCAAAATTTCATTTCACTTTCAGTCTGCATAATTAATTTTTTGTTCACACTGCGCGTTATAATGGAATTTAATTTCCTTGTTTATGGCTGGCCAATTAAATGATTGGTTCGCGTGTTTGAATTTTCCTCTCCAGCTCTCCCCTTCTAAATCAATAAATCGCAGCCTTGGCAGCGACTTGAATGCAAATATGAGGCTAACAAGGAGCCCGGGGAGCCGGGAGGACGTGGCAGGCTGAGGCCTCATCCTCGACATGCAACGACCTTCTCAAGTCAAATAACAGAAAAAAGCGGCTTAAGTGCCAGCGGGCGCCCGCCTTGAGTTTCTAATACGGCCAAGACTGGCATCATGTGCTAAACAAATAAGCGAAACAGCCGACTTAAGTCCTCCATGGAGATTTTTCCCCGGATCTGGCCGGTTCGCCGTGGGTGGGATTTTTTTCTACTGATGGTGGGCGGGCATTTGACAAAGCACCGGATATAAATTTTCAAGGTCTAAAGCAAGAGAACTTTTGTCCGTTCCGTCGGTCAGTGATGGGGCCCAAAACATGTTTTTAATTAAACGTCAGAAAAGATTCTCCGCTCAAACTTTCCAATGCAGTTTCTGTGTAATTACACCTATAGGATATATAGAATATGGCAACGCACAACAACATAGAGTGTGTGCTCTACAACACACACAGGTGTTTATTACCTAAAATTCCCAAGCAACCACAGCAGCAGCAGCGAGGGTTGTCAGGGAAGTTCAGAGATGAACTAGAATCAGTGTAAAAATAATAAAATTAAGTATACGCCATGATGACTTCTCTCTTTTCTACTTATTTCAAACAGAACTTCCTTAGAATTAATTCTAGAATTTAAGTACTGGTATTTTTTTAAAGCTAAGACTCAGTTAACCCTCGGAAAAAAATGTAAGCAGACAAAGGACAATAGGTGGGGAGGGAGAGAGCACTCTCGAGTACTTAGTAAGTTACTTACTCCTGGCTCCCTCTCTCACCTGAAGCTTGTTTGGCGCTTGTTTTCACCTCCTTCCCCCCTTTAGCACTCAAGTGGTGAAAAGTGTTTTTAACACACTTTGGGAAAGTCTAGGAAAGAAGGATTTCAGAGGAGGAGGAGAGGGAGAAGCAGGACTGCAACTGTAAACAGTTCAAGTTGTCTAAGGAGAATGTTAATTTGGGGAGAAAAAAAGAAAGGATTTAAAGGAAAAAAGCACTGGAATAATATTTAGGCTTAAAAAATAATAAAATAAAAATTATAGCATTTTTTAGAGACCTTTTCTCTGTATAAATGCAGCAAAGAGATATATTTTTGCACTCAACTCACAACCATTTACCATAAAATCCGAGTGGGCCATAAATAATGAGGAGGCTGGTTGAAAAAAAGCTGTCAACTCCATGTCGGGCTCCCCAGCTAAGTCAGCATTATCGCCAGCGAACCAACGGCGGCGTCATCATCATCATTAGGCGACTTTTGAGCCCTGACACGGCCTTGGACACTCGCATGGATTTGCTTTGGTTTGGTTTCGGTTTTGGCAAAGGCTGAGGGGGATTTGTGGGTGTGGGTGGGTGGTGTGTGTTAGCTGTTTGCTGACAAAATGCCGTTGACATTTACAAATGAGGCCCGCCAGCGAATTAATGAGCCACGCCCAATTAGCGAGCGCGTCACATGAGAGAGAGAGAAAGAGCTTCGAGCATCGCAAGATCCTACAAAAGGCTTCCATTATCCTGATGTCTGCTCCTGGCTAATGTATTGGAAAATGAAATTGAAGCCAATGGCTGTGACTTTCCTTTATATTCACTTTTTTTTTTGTAAAGCAACAATTTAATTAATATTGCACAGACAGGAACAAGGTGGTAATCTCAGCCCACACTCTCTCTCTCTGGCCTGAAATCTTCAATGTAATTTTCTCGTTTACTCGTTTTCGGAGGCAAGGAGGTCTCAGGGTAAAGGAATCCTGGCATCCTGGCAGACAATAGAAAGCCAGGAGCCCCACTTGAGCACAGTTTGAGGCAGCTTGAATGCGCCGCCGCGCCTATAAGTATGCACTTGTGACCGTATTCCGCCCCCGATTCTGTACGGCGTTATATATATTATATATATAATACAAAAAACCCAAAGGAAGCTCTCTTGCCGGTCCACTGAGCCACTTTCGGGGCTCTGCTTGAGTTGCAACCAAACTTGTTATATTGTAGAACATTTTATTATATTAATAAAAAATATAAAAAAGTGTATAAATTCAGCACAGAAAAAGGGGTGTGGCCACTTGGGGTTTAAGCAGAAAATTCGTGTCACTTGCATAATAAGGACATTGGTTAACGACCTCTCTTAAATGGTCTTAAGACCCTTTAGAGAATATTGAAAAAACAATAAAAATCAAACAGAAATAATATTCTTAAAGATTTTAACAAGAAAAAAATAATTTCCTTTAAGTTATAAGTCTTCTTGTATTTTTTTTATTTTTTAACTAATTAATATATCTTTTGTTAGAGCATCTAAAATAAACCATACCCTCAAAAGCTCTTGCTTTATGCATTTTAAATGCAATTTCATACAATTTCCTCTTTGGCCATCGTCATAAATTCAATTGAAATACATATATATATTTTTTGTTCACTACAAGGACCTGCAACTAATATCCGATATATGCCGCTCTTCTCTCTTGCAGAATCTTCAAGACCACCGGCCGCTCCGTGCAGGAGGATGTCAACCTGCTACACGCCTCTGTCCTGTCCATGGTGGAGTTCGACGATGATATATTCGCGGCCGGAAATTGCTTCGACTGGAACGAGCATCCCGCCCAGCCGGGTCTCTTTTGTCCCTTCGCCTACCGCCTACCACCGCCGAATCTGGGCGCAGTCTTTGCCAAGGATCTGGCCATGGAGTATCACTATTTGGGCAATACCTCCGAGTGGTTCTTCCTGGCCCGCAAAAATGCCGAGAAGGTGATAGCCCGGAACGAGCAGTATCTCAAGTGTAAGTATCCCGGGGTAGCTCTTACGTTTGTCGTTCGTCTGAAATCTGTGTTTGGGATTCGGGAATGTCCTTGATTTATTTGCCGGCTGGGGGTAAGCAGGAGCTGCTTCTTATTTATGGCCACCTGATAGCAGGGCCTACATATAAGTACAGAGAACAGTGAGAGTCAAAATAATAGGTCTGAGAAGGTAAAAAGTATGCAAAGGTTTACTAATAAATATTGTATTCTTAAGGATAATTTAATTTAAAAAATTATACGAAAGAAATACATTAATTTTCGTATAAAATAATAAATATTATAAATATTTAAATTCTTATTTTTTATACCTTTAATTTATTTAAAGATTTATTTCATTTAAAACAAATATACATCTGTATAAATATTTTTTCTTCTACGTAGGCTATCTTAGCTGCTATATTTTTCGCTTGAACTGTTTATATACTACCTAGAGGACATTAAATATTTATTTTTGGAAGCTTTAATCTGAGACTTCATTAGTCACCGGCCAGACGACGCCAGAAATCATGGTAGGGGCATCTTTCGCCTAATTGCGAAAGAGAGACGCATATTTTACCCAGCTTTATCAAGGGCCGAAATGTCCCCCCCTGACAGTGCCACAATTAAGCAATAATAAATAAACAGAATCCGAGCATCTCAGCGAACTCCACTTTAAATGGAAATTACCTGAACCCCGGGTGCCAATTTACCAATTCCGTTCGTAATTAGCCGGACTTCCGCTTCGCTCCTGGCATCTGACGGTGATGCGTGTAAGCTAATTTTATGCAAGACTCGCCATCCGGGGACATACTGGCTCCCCTGTTAAGCTGTTGTCCTAGTCCCTCCTTCCTTTAATTTAAGTTGCATGAAATTAATTTTAATGATGTAAACTTATTTTGGCAGCGACCTTACACGGTTTTGACCGGCAGTTTGCATAGTTTCCCGCGGCGGGAACAAATGCACTTGACACGACCATGCCGCAACATTTCAAAATAATTTGCAAATTAAAGGTTACGGTTACACCACGTCGCAGGATTTCCCTGCACTCCGGATGCCTGTCCCTGTCCATGGGGTTCGCTTGCTCGGCTTGCGTGTGCAGTGTTGGCATGCAAATTATTTGTTTGCCTGCCTACAACTAATACTAAACGTGGAACATGGGTTTTTTCGGTATTCCCACGGCATTTACAGTGAGAGAAAAAATTTTAGCTGGAGTGGGAAGTTTAGTTGGTACAATAAACATATTTTTTCCGATTTATTGGTAACCAGAATGTGATAACTAAGAGTATTTCTAGTTCTGGAAGTTGTTTACAAAGTAAAAAAGGGATCCTATCTTTTTTGAGAGAGAAATGCTTATGAACTATATTTTTCCCGATTTATTGGTAACCAGAATGTGATAACTAAGAGTATTTCTAGTTCTGGAAGGTCTGCTATCCTTTTTGTGAGAGAAATGTCTATGAACTACTAGTTTTTTCCAGTTTTTCGCCTGAACCCCGATCCCTACCGCATCCGCTGGCCGCAGGCTCTGTGCCTGCAAATTGCATGAGGGAAATTGCATGAGATGCCGTTGAAAAATGTGCGCAGTACGTATACGTAACGTAAACGGCCGTCGCACTGCCATATTACGTATACGCCGCGTTCGATTGTACTCTGTGACTTTGGCTGCGACACTCAACCACACACAGACAGACACACACCCACACCCATCACCGCGACATGCTGAGGGAAAACAAATGGAATCGAAAGCAAACAAGCTGCTCGGGAAAGGGGTTTCCCCCCACACTGGACGCCCATGCATACTAATAGCGTTTTGTGGGGGGCGGGAGCTGCAGCTGATTGCAGGCTGGGAGCCAACTATTTGCCATAGATAAAGGTCCGTTTTGGCCATCCGTTTTGTTTGCCAGGGCCGCCAAAATTGAAAAGACGACCAGAAAACAAATAAAAATGCAAGTTGCCAAATTATATTTGTGGCTCAAACAATAAACGCAAGCGGTGTTCGTGTCCTGACATGGAGTCTCATTTATCTACTGGCCAAAGCCGCCCTAAGCCCCCAACGAACCATGATTTACGATGTGCTGAAACTGCATTTGCATATTTGCTCTTGGCTTTAAAGTTCGTCCTGCCGCGGCGAAAAGGAAAACTTTCCCCCGGAGAGTCATAAATCGTGGCATTGCAGACTTATTAAATTTTTGCCATACTTTCCAGGCACCAAGGACAACGTTTAAGCCTTTTGCCGAACATTTTTCACACCACAACCAATTTGCGGCCAATTCAGGCGCAATTAATTTGATTATATGTTTGCGGTGCACACAATGCAAATGTTGTGTCTTTTTATTTTGGCCGAAAAAGCCAATTCGCGAAGTGATTACCTTTTCATGGCATAATTAATAATATAATATTTTTTTGCTCGCCCGCGGATGGCGCCAAATGGAGCAATCAATGGAAAAATGACTGCATTTAATAGCCTTTTCGGTTTATTGGTTGTAATATTCAAAAAATGATTAATAATGTCGATTTAAGTGCACTCAATAAATGATTTGGCCTAATTGCTTATGGTGATGAGGTTTTTTTGGGGGAAATCATTGGGCTTTTGTATAGGATGGTTTAGAGGGATTTAAAATGGTCTAAAAGTGGTCTAAAAGTGGTCTGGAACATGGACTAAAAGTGGTCTAAAAGTTGTCTAAAAGTGGTCTGGAACATGGTCTAAAAGTGGTCTAAAAGTGGTCTAAAAGTGATCTAAAACTGGCCTAGAAGTGGTCTAAAAGTGGTCTGGAACATTTAATGAGGTGTTAGAAGTGTCTATTTCATAGTAATTTTAAGTTAATAATTATATAAATTGCTATAAGCTAAATGCTTGTTCTAAATGATGATAAAATATGATATCAGGTTATGAAAAAAATACTTTACTTTATATTTTATTTCTTATTGTTTGCTTAAAGTTTATTCAAATAAAATTAAACTAAATTGCCAGACAAATATAAGTTTTTTCCTTCGATTGACCAAGATAAAGATGACAAAGGGGGAAATATATAACAATATAGCAAGGACACTCTTCTTTTTCTTATTTCCTCTGTTTGCTGGCCTGCCTGCCTATTGTTAGATTCTGGCTATGCTATGTATACATTGCCATACGGCCAGCCACAATCATATATCAGTGTCCATCTATCCAGGCTCCTTCTAACCACTTTACATGTTTATGTACTCGTACTCAAACTCATACTCATACCCACCCTCTGAGAGTACTCATATGACGACGCGTGTGCGGCAAGTAAACCGCAAAAATATGTCATAATATTTGCTTTCTCTTCGTTGCCAGTTTTCCCAGCTTTCCCAGCTTTTTCCCAGTTCCCTAGGCTGACTGGGGCGATCCGTTTTATATTATTATATTCCGCCTCTGCCTTTTCGCTGGTTACAAGTCACGTGTTTAACATAAAATTTAAATAAAAATCGCATACAATATGTAAACGGTTATATGTACTTCCTGTGGTTGCTCTTCCCTTGGCTCCCACAGCCACAGAAATATTTTCCTGAGCCCCCAGAGTCGGCCTCGGCCGTTGTAATTTCCGTCTGTTAACACAATTTGCAAATTCAGTCAGACTTTCACATCCTTTGCCATCGCCATTACCATTTACCAACTAAATCAGCCAAAATCTTATGAGATAAGCCACAACATATACAGATTTTATGCAAATCACGGACATAAAGAATCGCAGTTGGGCTTTCCTTTCCTTGTTGATGTTGTTCTTGTTCGTGGAGAGTGCAGGATAATTCTGGATAATTTTTTGAGCTAATTTTACTGGAACTGTTCGGCCAGATTCATTTGCCGCACTATTGTGATGATGCTGAAGGCAAACTTGGCCACCTAAAAATGTTTAGGAAATGGGTAAAAATCAAGGAAATTATGATTAATCTCTGACTCACGCTTATGTTGCTGTTCATGGAGATGGGAAATATACCACCGGCAATGAATATTATTGGCTGCTGGACATGATGCATAAAATGGACCAAGGTGGCCTTGTATCGTGGCTCTGCATCCACCCAGTTTGATTGGAAAATTGTGTTGGCCAAATCCTGGGCATCGTCTAGCAGCAGATTGCAGGTGTAACAAAAGGGAAATGTCTGCAGCAGAATGGTGATAACAAATAGAAAAGAGGCCACGCCCTTCCAGAAATTTGAGAAGAAGAATACATTGATCAGAGTCAAGCCCAGCACAGAGCCAATCAGCATAAATTGCACGAAAATGGTACGGGAAATCATAGGACGAATCATGTCGCAGCATCTGTTAAATAGTAATTATTTAAAATTTATATACAAACTCAGACTTACCTCAATATCATCTTGTGACTAATTACACAATTAACCAGATCCTGATAGTTATCAGCTTCGCTCTTTTCTGGATCCATGCGCAGGTTCCTCACATGATCCTTTAGCACATCCATGTGCGCCCGAAAGATAATGGTAAACATCAAGGGATAAGTGTCGGATAGCTGATCCTGTAGCACCGCAAAGGACATGGTTATGTACTCAAAAATGGCCTGAATCCACAGGCTGCCCAGGCCATCGCGCCAGTCCACAAAAGGATTATAGACCGACCAAGGAGGACGTCCACTGAGGGCATACGAAAGGAAAGTGGAACCCGCATAGCCGCAGTAAATAAAGCTGTAGATCAGGAATGCATAATTGCAGCGGGCCACCATTTCATGGATCTTTTTCCTATCTCCATCACCCTGCAGTCTCCTGTCCAGATTATCCAGCAGCATCTCCGTCTTCCTCAGTCTCCACAGGAATATATACGTAATCGTGGACTTCACAGAGGCTCCATACACATTAATGCACACCTGCAGGGAGGTGAGGAACTCCCCAGGCGTAAAGTTCTTGAACTCATTAACATAGCTGATGATGAAGCCCACGGGCAGGTAGAACACCCCGAAGGCGAAGGGCACGCAGGTCCAGAAGAGATACACATACCGCAACAGACCCTCTTTGGGCGGAATCCAACCTATGAGCCACATGGCCCGATAGAGATATATATTCGCCTCACGGGACTGCACCTTCTCCTCCAGAGGTGCTGGATGTATCAATTGGAACAGCACCATGGTCACTTAGTCCATGCAAACACTAGTTTGGCTTTATATATGGACTGTCGCCCATCGATAATTGGACAGGTGCTCGATTTCCGGGTAAAAGGCCACGCCCCATCGCTTTGTGGCGTGTAATTACGAGTTAACCACCGGGCAAAGTGCGAACAGGGATTTATTATTGAGGCGCAGGAAGGCAGACACAGGCCTGTCAACTGTCAATTAGACGATTAATTGTTAAATGGATTTTGCTAATAACTCAATTCAGGGTGAGAAAATTTTTGAATTCATTTGGAAATAAATTAAATATATTTATATAGCAATAATTAAGGGGTAACATTGAAGAAAACCTTTGATAATTGATTACAAATTAAATAAGTTGTTTATAAGCTTGAACTATGATTTCTTGCATAGGAAATCCTTTCTACATTTATAGATTTCTATTATTCTAATCATTTAAAAAACATTTTATAGTTTTTATTATATTTTCTCCTTCTTTAACTAACCTCCTAACCGAAGGATGCTTGAAATCTGCCTGAAATCTGACTTAAAATGTTGATTTGCCTCCTTCACGGCTCTGAGTCTCCTCCCAGTTCCCTATTTCTCTTAAACTTCTCCCCCAAATTCATCTGATTGACAATTGTAATAATGGTAAAGGCGAACTTGGCCACGGCAATGTTGCTCTGCACGGAAATGGCAAAAATAGAGCCCGCCTTGAACTCAATAAACTGCTGAGTTCGATGCAGAAAGTATAGAACTGTCGATTTATAACGCTTACTGGCCGTCAGCCAGTTGGAGTGAAACAAGGCATCGGTGAGTTTGGAGCAGTCTTCAATGAGGAATTCGCAGAGCAGGCAGCAGGGAAAAGTCTCCGTACAGATGGCCATGATAAAAGCGATATTTGAGAGGATCATCCAGATGGTATTGGGGAAAAACAGGATGTTAAAGCCAGCCAGGCCGAGGACGATGCCAACTAGCATGAACTGGGCAAAGATGGTGTAGGATAACATGGGACGGATGATGTTGGAGCATCTGAAAAATTATTAAGTCTTTAAAATTTACAAAATAAATTTTAGGGAATTTAAAATCATAGAAAAAGAGATAAAATATAAATGATTTTTAAAGGATTTACTATTTTAAAATGATTTTAAATCACTGCTCACTCTATAATAGTCCGATGATCCTGAATGCAGGCCACCAGCTCCTCGTAGTGCTCCTCCTCACTGAGCTCCTCATCCTTTCGCAAATTCTCTATGCGATCCTTGAGTATAGCCAAATGTGCACGAAATAATGAGATAAAGACTATGGGATAGGTATCCGCCATCAGCTCTTGTGACTCCCCAGTGGCAACCACGAAGAACTCTGCGATTGAGGCAACCCACAGCTGCCAGGTGCCATTCATCCAATCCACAAAAGGATTGTACAATTGCCAAGGAGCCTTGCCTGCAGCAATGCTTGTGAAGAGCGTAAAGATGCTGAAGGCAAAGTACATGTAGATGAAAAATATAATAATGCGATTCACCCGGGCCACCATCTTGTGAAGGATCTCCCGTTGGCTAGGAGTGCGGCATCTCTCATCGAGGGGAGCTATCAGCTCGTTCATCCTTTGCATTCGCCACATTTGCGAGTAGGTCACGCACGTCTTGATCACATTCCCTACACAGTTGAGGTCCACCTGGAGGGAGGTGAGGAACTCCATTGGCGTGAACCGGTCAAAGTGCACCACATAGGTGAGAGACAATCCCAGTGGCAGGTAGACCACACCCATCAGCATGGTTGTGACCGTCCACAAGGCGTATGTCCACCTTAGCCAACCCTTCTCCGCCGGTGGCATCCATCCGAGAAAGGTGGCAAAGCGATAGAAGTAGGCGCAGGCATCCAAGGATGTCACCCTCTGGTCAAGAGGAGCCACTGCCAGGCGTTCGAAAAGCTTACTCATCTTATTGAAGGAGAGATAAAATACTTCTAAAGTGACTCGGTGGCTTGAAGACAGTTTTTATACGAACGCGGCGAATGCATTTTCTGATCTGTTTTTAATGCCTTGTCATTTTTGGTTTATTCATCAGGGAGAAACCTGCTACCTCCTGAGTCAGCCAAGGCCGCGTGTTTGCACTTATAAAGTCATTAGTCGCAGGATTGGCCAAGGCAATGCAAGTTATGCAAGTGAAACAACACTGGAAAATATTCTACTTCAATTTATATGAATTAATATATATTTATTTTTGTTAACAATAAAATATTAAAACTTGCAAACACTTGTGTGTACATTTAACAAACTATTTTGCGTAGCCTAAAATCGAGCACACTTTATGTTTATGTAGAGAGTATATGATGGCACATTTTTACCAAAAATTAACAACAATTAAAACGTCTACTAAAAGCGCTTCTTCAGGAGTCGTAATGTGCGTTGCCAGAGGCCCGGCATGGCCAGTTGCTGGCGAAAATTCTGCAGCATCTTGCCAAAATCCTGGACCTTATTGTGTGGCGGCATGGGGAGCATGGCATCATCCGGAGCTACCTGTGGGCCACGATAGGCTTCCACAACGGTGCGACGGTCACGAAAGCCAGCGGCAGACATACGTTGCACCGGGGAAACGGGTTCCATCAAGGGCTCCATCTTCCGAATTCTTGGATTTATGTTGGAATTACGTTCGGGATTCATTTTTCTTGCTGTATTGGAGGAGGTTGTACAATTTTAGGCGAATTTATAAATTTAATAGTAAAGAAAATATATAACTGAATTTTCGACTTGTTTGCCGGATGTGTTACTGAACTGTTGTGGAGAGAGTTACAATCGAGGTGTTGACAGTTTGGGTTTAGAGTTTTAACAGGTTACTGGGTTTCTGTACAATTTAAATAAAATATCACAAATAAATGCCTAGAAACTGAGTGTTTCTCGCAGTGCATCCCCTTTTGGGGCCTCACTGAAAGGCTTATCGATTTCTGGTTCCTCTAATTACATTCTGCATAATGGATTACGCTATTGAACACCCTTTCCTTGCCTCCGTTGTCCTTGCAGCCTTTCATCTCTACTCGAACCGCACCGAGGAGCGCATCGAGGACGACACGCTGGCTGTGAAGTACGAGGATGGCAGATGGTCAAAGCCCTACTATGACTGCGGTGGCGGCAACATTTGGATGCTGACCTACACGGTCCCATTCTTTGGTTACGAAAATGGAACCTATCATTTCAAGTAAGTAGGCAGTGAAAGAAAATATTATAGAAGAGGGAAAAACTAACTTATAGAATAATAGATCTTAAGAATTTAGAAACCATACAACTCTCTAGATTCTAACTCAATATTTAAATGTATAAAAAAGGTTCCGACTTTAATATCATTTTTAAAATTGAATATTCTTTTAGAAATAAATTTTTAATGACCTTAGAGCTTCTTTTTGCTGTGCATCCTGAGAACAAAGGCGCATATGAGAAAGTATGCACATGACGGATGCCACTGGATGAGCATTCTATAAATAATTTGCAGCTTGGGAAATTTTGTAAGAAAACTGCAATGACGTCGCGCTGTGCTAAGTGCCAACGGAGCAGTTTTCTTTCCATAGCTTTTCATATATACCCGCTGCTGATGCTGCTGCTGTTGCTACTCTCTCTAGAAAAGCCGGAAAAACTGAGCGAGTGGCAGTTTTTGGCTTTTGTCTGGGAATGGGAAAAGTAATTGAATAGCTGAATGGCTCTGGTGCGGCACGTGCAATGTGCCACCGACTGAGTTTTAGTTTTAGGACTTCCCAACCATCGAACTTTCGGCCAAGAAACAAGGAGTAGGACTGAGGAGGACCGACCGAAAGCTACCGAATTCCGCTCACGCATCGGGCCAAAAAGGAGAGTGCGTTAAAAGAGCAAAACATTCTTATGAAACTTTATAACGTGCTGCTGTCTTTTCATCTCCATTTTCCCCCAGCTAACTGTATTTTTTCTACCCACTTTAAATATGTTTTTTTCTCTCTCTCCTTCTGACCCAAAAAATAGTTTTTCTGTTTCCGGGAACTTTTCCAATTGAAATTTCGGTTGTGCTCTAAAAGTGAATTGGAAACGAGGCGAGCCAATTAAGTAGTTTGAGTTGAACTCCATTGATGTTGCCTCGGGAGCCATAATTTCAACAGACAACATATTTAAATAATTCGCACTCTGAATGCGTAATTATTTCCATCATTAAAGCTTTAGTTTTACGATAAATTCAAGCTTCTAAATACCTTCCTCCCGATGACAGTTGCTAATTGAAAACCACTTTGATATTTATGACAAAAAGCCTGGGGAAGAGGAGGAGGAAAAGGGGCTTGGCACAGTCTGTCATCGTTGCTGTCTGCACTTCCACTCTACTTCATCCATAATTCGCAATTATCACTTGGCTGGCAGCAGACAACACGGAACAGACAGCAGATTGCAACAGCAAGAACATCGTTTTGGCCAACAAACTATTTTCACTTAGTGGCTGTGAGGTGGCGAGGCGGTGAGTGTGAGTGTTGGTGTCCTGGTTGGGCGATGGCCAGGATTACGTGGCTCTTGTTTTCCAAAGCCATTCTGATGTTTATATGTTTATAATCCTTAAAAATCAGCAGAGATTAAGCTGAGTGTCTGAAACTATAAATAAAATCCCTGGATTGTAGTAGATTTTGTTGTTTGTTTATTTTATAAAACTTATAAAAGCTGTCAGAAAATTTTAAATATTTTAATTCATTTTTAAACACATTAGAAATTATTTATCTTTCAGAAACTAGCTTCATTCTTGTTGTAAAAAAATTAGTTAACGAATTTAACTGATTATTATTAAAGTTAATTATATTTACATCAAAATCTAATTATTCTATAAACCATAAATGCATTTTCCTGCAAACTAACTTGTTTGAAATTTCATAAAAATAATATTAAGGGATTTAAAAATTATTTGATCATATAAATTAATTCAAAAAGAACAGCTCCTTGGGCTCTATCATCCTCTTTTCAAAAGGTTCAACTATGCCTTCCAGTTTCGGTTTGAAACAATAACAAGGATAGACTATGCGGGCCTCTGAGGGTTCGGGAGTGGCTCCTGGCTTGGGGGTTGTGGTAAATCTGAGCCTCTGGTCCCCTTTTTTATTAAAAAGAATATTATTTAAGCTGATTTTTAATATTTAGGATGTACAAACTCACATCTACTTTGGTAATATTGCCTCTGAAACCAGGTCAAGTTCTTCTGAGGCCAATTTTCCTGCCCCTGAGAAGCCCACGTGGCTGCCAGACCAAAGAATAACAAATGCACCAAGGGCAGGAACATATCTGTGTATGGGGAAAACTGTTACGAACCGTGGAAAAGCCCTGCCTAATGGCTTCCGTAATTATTGCAAGCAGTTCGCTTCAGCCTAAGTAAGCGTTTAAAATTTAATTACACGCGAAATGGAACAAAGACAAGGCAGGCGATGCTCTATCGCAGGTGGGCTGCTCTGGCCCGACGTCGTTTTCAAAATTTAATTAAAGCAATCAATTATAAAGCACCCGCTCACTCACACATGCCTACTTACGCGTTCGATGACTTTCCACGCTCAATAAATTTCACACGCAGCCACTGGGAAGCGGAGAAGAGGAGAGCAGGGAGCAGGATCCGAGGCAGGACCTTCTGGGAAAAAGCCAACTGTCTGCCTGGCTTCGGCCTGCAATTAGTTGCAACATAAATTTGGTCTAGGCCAGGGAAAGGCAAGCATCGTGGTTTGAGCGGAAAATGTAGCTATTGTTGGTTTAGAAAAGTCAGCCAGGGACGCAGATTTTTCTAAAAAATTAAGGGAGCTTACAGTGAAGAAAATTGAAATGATTTTGATTTATTTTTGTTTAGAAATATGATTAAATAATATTTTGAGAAAGGGTTTAATTTAAAGAAATTAAAAGAAATAAAGTTTCTGATATTTAAAAGTTCCCTTTTAAATTAGCCACATTTAAAATGTAAAGACTTCCTTAATTACCCTTTGAAAAATGTAAAAAAATATATATTCCCTTGAATATATTTAAAACTTTTCGCAGTTCAATTTAGCAGTTGGTCTCCTGCCTAATTGAGATGCCCCCCTCTCTCATCACCACTGTAGTTGGCGAGCAGAATTAATGTGGAAATGTTAAAAGTTCGTTAGTTCAGCCACCGGAACGGAACAGTGGAGAATATTCAGTATAGAATGCACTCCGGCAGCAGGACCACGTCAAACAAAGCTCATTTGTTTCACCGGCTTACGGCGGGAGAGAAACGGGGGAAAAAATGGCCCAAGTTGAGCTGGCTCCCAGCTTCGGCTCCATTTCCCGGGAAAGTTTGCTACTGCTAACTGGTGGCCACATGCCGCACCAGACCGGACCAGACCATGTCCGTGTCCGGTTCGTGTTAATAATGTGCTGCTATCAGTTTCCCATTAGTTGGAAAAATTAATTTGTTTACGTTGTGGCGGAAGCAGAGGAGCAAAAAAATAGCCAGAGAGAGAGTACTAAGCGAGTCGGTGGCGGAAACTTGCTAATTAATTTCATTTGCCATGCGGTGTGTGTAGCTGCCTCATTTTTCTTAATTGCATGAAATATGCAGGCAGGCAGGAAGGCTATCAAGCCGAAACAATAAGCATCCACATTAAGTTAAAGTTAATTTTATTATAAATTATTTGGCCGAGCAAAAGGAGACCCAAGGAGGCTGGGCAGCAAATCACATTAGGCGCCCGCCCGCTGCGAAAGGACGACAGCCGCCGCCAACACAGCAGAAAAGGACCTCCTGTTGGGGCAATAATTTTATTTGATTTCATTTAAGTTTCGCTTAGAGCTGCTCACAACTCTGCGGGTTGTGCGGGCCAAGTTTCAATATTAAACGGGCCGCAGGGCGGCTGTAAATGCGGCCCGTAATCCGGGCATTGTATTTACTTGACTTACGAGTATTGTACAAGTATTTCTGCTGCAATATGGCTCACTCTCAGCCCCACTCAAACCCGTATCCTTGGAGCTCTGGCATAATGATGCAAACGGAAGCGGAAATCTCAAATATCAGGCAATAAGCCAGCCTTTGTGGGGCCCCGGCAGCTGCAGTGGTTTGAATGTGTGCTTGATTATGAGTTTGCATGTGCAACATGTCGGCCCTCTCAGAGGGATATATGATACATATTTATGCTGCATAAACCAGATAGATTCGTGGGAGGTACAAGCAAAAACGAAACATTCATAACTCATATTCCTGGTTCCTATCTGTTGAAGAGCTTCATGAATTTCCGAGAATTTTCAGCAGAAATCCAGATTTAATGCCCAGCAGCTAAATACCTGTAAATTTCACTCACACTCCATCTCTGTTTCTCTTCTATAACTGAACATTAAAGTGAAAATGCTCGCCTGGGAAATTTGCAAAATATTTGCTTTAATGTGGCCTCGACAGTAAGCCCTGATTTTGGCCCAAAAACTTCCAAAAAGGTTTGACATCCATTTCGGGCCTGTCATCGGGCCATATTTGAAATTAGTTTGGAAATTACACACAGCTACACTGGGCGAAAAGTAAGACTAGAAATATAATTAGAAAAGTTTTGATATATATTTGCTATAAAATGATGGAAGAGTTATCATTTCCTTTAATTGTCCTTCAAGAAACGTTTGTAGAAACTTGAATATATTTTTAAATAATAGTCCCCCTTTTTCTTAAAAATCTAGTTTTAACAATGGGCACTTATCGATACATTTTCGTAATACTAAAATACTAAAATAATACTAAGTACTAAAATAATAATAATAAAACGGTCACACTAGGGCGCGTAGAATACGGTGTTTACACATAAATACTTAAAATTGTAATAATAAATATTGAAATTAGATAAATAAAATACCTATTTACAAACTATATTTCGTTAGTATTCTTTCTATATTTTTATTTCGAATTAAGAATGGGCACTTATCGATACATTTCCGTAATACTTTATAATAAAACGGTCACACTAGGGCGCGTAGAATACGGTGTTTACATATAAATACTTAAATAAATATTATAATAAGATAAATGAAATACCTGCTTACAAACTATATTTCTTTAGTAGTCTTTCTATATTTTAACTTTAAATTAAGAACCAAATTCAAAGAAAAGCCTTAGTTTTATTATTTTATTGCTCATTTTCCCACTGTGCATGTAGGCCTCAAAATATGGCAGATGAAGTGTGCGGGTGTTTTGGCCACCGTTCACTTTGCTGCTGCGAGGTGCAAACTACAAAACTGATTACGTGCATTAGCTGCCACGACCAAAAATTGTGGCACGCATGGCGTATACGTAATGTGGGGCAGAGCAGATGAGTTGTTTACAAACTGGCGGCTACAAAAACTGTATGCGTGATGGCGGTTTTGGTTTCAGGATGGTACATGCTATTACGTTGCCACTCTCTCTCTGCAATAAAGTTGTTGCCATATTTTGGTTACGCAGCACTAAACCGGAGGGGAAAATCCCTCTTCCCTCAAAGAACCATCTTTATGAACTAGCAAATGGAGGAGTAACACTGATGATGTTGCTGCTGCTGCTGCTGCTGCTAGTGTCGCCAATTTTAAATAGCTGGCACGTGCACGTATATATTTATCAAGTATTATATGTGGTGTGGAAATCCCAGAATCCTTGCCAGCAAACAAAGCTACTCAGAGTTGCATTTCACTTATTCACGTAGTGCGTGTTTATAGCACGTGCACTGAATGCCAAGCTGCAACCTAAGCCCAAGCTCAGCTTTAAATTGCACTCGAAATTTAGTTAGAACACTTCACTTACTTACTTATCAAGGCACAAAGAGTCCAATAAATTATAAATTCCCCTTTGACGATGTCAGCCTTAATTGGAATTCAACAGGCTTGGACTGAGGTCCAGGCTGGTGGGAAGATAACTTCGTTTAAGGCTCATTTGTAGGCATTAGGCAGAGCTCTCTCTCTCGGAAAAAGGAAAGGCGTTTGTCATATATAAATTAAGTGACCACCAGATGATAGGCAAACATTGTCACATAGCCTGGGATCTACTAAACAGGCTTCTTCCATCTCCATATATATATTTCCTGATGGCTTAGGGCTCAAACTAATAAATCAATATGGACACGTCCCACTGTTTGTGTATATATTTCTGGACAAAACTCATTCGGTTCGGGGCTCAATCAGCTTATTTTCTAATATCCGTTTACAAATTATCTTCAAAAACTGTCAACAACAACAAAGCCAGACACGGACAAAGGCCAAACAAGGAAGATATGAGCATGGGGAAAACTGAAACCACAGCAAATAGAAAAGCGAATGAAGAAATAACACATACAAAGACATATATGTACTGGGAAAAGGACGAAAAGAAAAAGGCCATTCGGGTCCCGGACATAAAGGCGTTGGGATCAACTGGCCGGGAATTAACATAATCATTACGATAATGTAATATGGCCATTGTGCAGTCCCGTCGCTGTGCTGTGCATTTCCCAGGCAGTCCCTTTTTTCCCGAATCGCAATCAATAAGTTGTCAGAAACAATCAAATAAATACAAACTGATATGTCAATATTAACTGACAGCCGCCCCTCTCACATGCACCATTATTCCGAACCCGAATCCGAATCCGTACCCCGAACCCGACTCCCAACTTGATTCCTTAACCGAAATCCAAGGCATTGGCCACCGGATATCGCCGGGACAAACCCATTATGGCCCACCATGGGTGGCCATTGAAAGGAAACGGGAAAAAAGGAAAGCGAAAAGTGCGTAAGAGGAACTTTTCCCTTTGAAGAAATGAAATGAAAATCAATCTACACCCTGCCCTACCTCAATAATATTTTGTATATACCTTAAGGTTGTGTTTTTAAATATTTCAGCTGGGAATAGTGAAAAGACTGGCTTCAGCAATAGAATCTAAAACTTAAATACAATATTAAATATTTACTTGGTATTATAAAACCTTTTCTTTAATAACAAGTATCCAAAAATTATGAAATTCTTTTATTATGCTTTTTTATAGTTTTGAAATCACTACAGACATCGCCCCCTTTTAAATGTATTCAAATTTGTTAATTCCACAAATTTAAACTGCTTTAAAAATATAAAATTAAACTAGTAAAAAATCATTACAAAGAGAAATTTCTTTTGCACATAGTTTCCCTTTCAAAAACGCTTTAAGAAAACTAGAGAAACGCAAAGCAAACACCAAAACCAACTGCCAAAGGGATCATGCCACACATGCACAACCAAACTTACCCTGACTTCTTCTAGGAAAAATGGGAAAACGAGGCAAAAAGGAAAGGGAAAACGAGGCAACAAGAAAGGGAAAACGAGGCAAAAAGAAAGGGAAACAAGGGGAAAACATGGTAAAAGCTGACGAAAGCTGGCCATAAGGACGAGGCGTGAAAATGCGGACTAGCGGGGGCAGGCTGAGATTATGCGTAAAATTCTACATGTGTTCCGGCCGAGAACCTCCAGCTGTCTGGCCGCAGGACTCCTCTGGATTTTGCTTAGGTATGCGTGTAATTGGGTGACGGCCCATTGCCAGGACCATTGCCGGGGGCGACCTTTGCGGAGGCATATTGGGTTTCAACTATATCCTGACGAAGGGAGGTGCCCCAGCGACAGCTTAGTGCACCCTTTTCATGGCTTTATGTCTTTGTAAAACGACAAGGCCAACCTTAACCCCACAGAAAATAATTTTCTCCTATATATATTTTTTTTGTTTCCTTCTTCCGGAGCTCGTTTTCAAAATGGAGAAGGGCAACCGGAACCAAGCACGCATGTTAGTTTATCCCTTTTTTTTCGCCATCTCTCAGACATATGCACAATCAGAGTAAGAATTTATTGTTTGTTATCGCCGGGGACTGTAGAGAAATAAAGAGAGGAGGACGACGACTAGAACTGGACTGTAGAGCCCGAACTGGTGGGTCCATAAATATCCCCCCCGGACGGTACACAGGTTTTATTGAATCGAGCTTATAAATGGCGCCATTTGGCTTAAGTGCCGCCCAGTTGATTGTTGGCCTGACAAATTAATAACATAAATTTTTAACGCCTTCTGCTGACTCTGTGTGTTTTTGTTTCTTTGTTTTGTGTTTGTTGCAGGGGCACATCTGGCATCGATATTGACTTGCGGCGCGTGGACATCGACCAGTGCCCGCAGCGCCACACGCCGGGCACCAAGCGACCGCTGAACATCTTTGCTGGCACCGACAAGTGCAAGCAAAGGACCACAATGGTAAGGAAGAACACAGAGAAAAATTAGCATTGATTTTTATAAAAATATAATCATAATTATGGGTAGAAAATTAACTTGAAAAGTTGAGGAACTGCTGGGAATATAAAAGTTGCTACAAGCAAAGTTCTTAAAGTATAAAAATCCTCATCAAAATCTTCATCATTGATTGTATTTCTTATTAATTTTAATTTAGTTTTAAGGCCCCAGTTTCACTCAGTGCAGACCCTCAAATTCTCCGCAGTCAGCACTTAATTTTCATTTCTCATTTCACATTTTACCCCTCCCTGCTTTTCCTTTCGCAGTGCGAGGCCATCATGGGTTTGGGTTTTCGGCGCGGCTCCTACAAATGCCTGTGCCGCAAGGGATTCTACTTTCCCGACGTGGTCTCGCTGCACAAGTTCTTCAACGGGAGCCTGCTGGAGGAGGAGTACGAGAAACTGATGCTGGTAAGTCTCCACCGGTACCTTCCGAAGCCAAGTGGCCGCCGTAAGAGCCTTATTCTCATTAAATATGTATTAGGGCAAGAACTCGACGTACAATAGCAACAGCGAGTACGAGTGCCTGCCGTGCGCCGAAGGATGTGACTCCTGTGAGGACTCCTCGCCCTGCATAGCCGCCCTCAACTGGCCGATGCGCACCAGCATTCTGGCTTTGGCCTGCATCGTGATTGGCCTCCTGCCGCCGGCAGCCTGGTTCACCTTCCGCTACCAGCAGGTTAAGGTGAGTGCCGCTGGGGAACATCTCCTCGGGGAGCCATAAGTATTTCAACACCCCGATAGAAATCTGGGCGAGAAATCAGCAGTCAGCATTTGCTTAGAGCTCAATTTTCTTTCTGCTGACGAGGAAGGAAGCAGGGAAAATTGAGTTCATTTCGATTTAAGGATATTTTATAGGGTTTTCCTTTAAATTATTATTAATATATTAATTAAAGATGATTTATTAGGAAATATAATTTTTATTTACTAAGGATATATTTAGTTCTCGGAAAAGTTCAAGTTTTTTATAAGTATTTATTTCTTATTATTATTTCTTCCTTATTTAAATATTATTTACTTATATTTTATAATGAAATAACATTTAAATTAAATTTTCCTCTTGAATTAATTAAAAGTTTCACAATTTCGTTAGCAATAAACTTATTTTTAGAGCCAAAATGTTGTTTTATAAACTTGTGTTCCTAGGTAAAGGCATCCCTAATCCGCTTTGCCAAAAGCCACATACTGCCAGGACGAGTTCCGAATCACAGTTGTGGAATTAAAAGCTCTGATAAATCAAAGTCTGTCCCAACCGAAATTGTTAAGCCATTATAATGGCATTATCCCCGGTCAGCTTGTTCCCTTGTTATTTTTGCAGTCTATATTTTTGATTCCATTTTTATTTTATTTCCGTGTTTGTTCATGGCTCTGTCAAATTCCGTTGATCCTGGGGCCGCGGCCAAAAACCTAAGCTGTTGTCATCATTGAGCCGCTAAGCGGCTTAGCATTGTTAGAATCGAGTTAATTTTGTACGTGGCTCGGACAGGACATCCTGTCCGATGACAGGCGGGGGTAGCGGATATTGTCGCGCATAAACGGAAGTGCAAACATTCGCACAGCTTGCCCACGCCCACTTCCTGTCGCCGGGATGCACGTAGGACGTAGGTCCCAGGTCCTGACTTCATGTAGAGAGTGTCAGTCGCTCATTAGGAGGACGAGAGCAGCCAGACCAGCCAGCTGGCGGCGTCCAATTGTCTTTGGCACTCGGGATTTAAACCATTTTCAACTTTGTCGTGCACTGCGGATGTAATATAAAGACACTGAGAGAAAATAATTAAGTAAAAATAGTGTTTAATTGGTTTTACTTCAAATTAAATGAAATTACAAATTATAGAAATTTAATTAAGATTTTTAGAGCTTATTTAGAGTTTTATTTACTTTTCCAAGTTTCTAATTCTAATTCTAATTTCCCTCTGTGCCTTGGCTCTGAGCTTGAGTGTGCAGGAAGTGAGTTATTCTATTCCCTTGTCGCTGTCTGACATTTGTGTCCTGTCTGCTGTCCCTATACCCAGCCAGAGCTTCAGCTCCAGTCCCAGCCACATCTCTATCCTGTTCCACTTGCCCGCTTCTCGCGTCCCAAGGCAACTGGCCAACTAAACTGTTTTCATTCGTAATGCGATTCTGTCGCATTTGTGTCTCTCTCTCCCTTCAATGTCCTTCTGTCCCCATGTCCTTGCTGGTATGAATGTGTGTGTGTTTGTGCCCAAACTAATTAAATGGCGCTAAACATGCCGCCCAACATCCTGCCAAGATTCTGTGTGTGGAAAGGTTCGGGTCCATGTCCAACTTTGCAGTGATTTTCTTCCTTCAGCCCTGTGAAATTGTGCGGATTAAACGATTTCAATTTAAATTTACAAACTTTTTCGTGCAAGGACTAATTGGAAATGTTTTTGTTTTGTATTTTCTTACAGGTTGTAAGGGCCGCCAGTCCTGCCTTGTTGAGGGTCATTGCATTGGGCGCCTTCTTTATTTACTGCACGGTAAGTAAATATTTAAGAATGTGTTTTATCAATGAGTTTTCAATAAACGTTTAAGGATTAGACACTAGGACTGCAGGACTTTATTAAAAGAATAGAAAATATATTAAAGGACTTTATTTAGCTTACTTTTAAGGGGTAAAAATAATACTTCTAAATAATAATAATCGAATAATAATCATTTGAATATGATTAAACGCTTCAAGCCTTTTTAGAAGTATTTAAAATATGGCAAAAATAAACAAGAGATATACCTAAAAATTCCTTAAAGTTTTCCTCCTATGCAAGCCTGTATAATTTAGCAATTTGATCCCAATTGAGTTGTATAATCGATAGCTTTCACTGCAATTCCGAATTAATTAAGAGCCTTCACATAGATGCAGACCGAAAACTGAAACATTTTACCCGCAAAAAGAGTCTGTTGAACATTATTACAACTCAATGGCACACTGGGGGAGGGAAGGAGGGAGTGGGATTCATTCAAAATTCGAAGCCATAAATCGCCGCACAATTTGCATGCGGTGAAAAATGAGATAGCAAACCGCTTGCCAAACAGAACTCTCGAACCCAATTCCCATCAATTTCTACACAATTTAATTTGATTGATTTATGGCCCCAGACAGAGACCGAGAGAGAATGCAAACTAATGGGCTGCCATGGCGGATGCTGGGCAAATAAACAGCAACTTTAAGCGAGTCCAGAGGGGGGATTTATTTATGTACTATATATATTTATTTGTGGCAGATTTATTTAGTATCTCCCGAACACACACAATAGACACACGATGAGGGTCCTGCTGTCAGCAGAGTTTGCCTTATGATTTTTTAATATGTGCAAGGCGTGAAAAGAAAGAAAGAAAGCACCAAAAATAGAAGCCAAATCCTCAAAAAACCCACACTGTCTATTGTCCTTGACAGGCTGCAATATATGAAGGAGCAAAGAAGCAAAGAGGAAGGGAGGAGGCCTATTGTCACATGTGTGGCTGGATTCCATTGAACCCGATTGTCTGCCATTATCCATATCATTAGCCAGTGCCTATTATTTCTTTTAGAATGACTCATAAATACAGTACTTGAATGTGTTTTATATATATATCAATATTTTAAAAGAATTTAGCAGGCAATATATTGAAGAGAAAATGTACAGAGAGGGGGGAGCCCATATTTCAGGATATTTTCGTGAATGAAGTTGAGTAAAAGGAAACCTTACTTCCAAAGAACTAGAAATTGTTTGAAATTGTATTAAAATGTAGGAGAATACTCAATAAAAATATCTCTACACTCTCAAAAATATTTATAATATATTATTTTTCCTCTTAAAATAATTTTAAATATATTAATTACTTTCAGAACATTGTGATGTATCCCAATCCAAATCTCTACACCTGCACTGCTCGCATCTGGCTTCGTGAAATAGGTTTTTCCCTGACCTATGGAGCTCTGATGCTCAAGACCTGGCGGTAAGTTATAGTTTATCCTTTAAAAAGGTTATAAAACACCTTAAAATTGCTGAAAATACCTGTGTTTTTCCTAATTTTCCCCCTAGGATATCGGTAATTTTCCGTGTCCGCTCTGCCAAGGCTGTGAAAATCACAGATGCCGCTCTTCTCAAGAGACTGGGCATCATTTGCGGGGCCATTGGCACCTGTCTGCTAGTCAGGACTCTCGTCTCGCCGCCGGACGTGGTCGTGGGACGTACTGCCGATGACCTGAAGGCGTTTCTTTGCAAAACGGACTGGTGGGACTACACATTCACCTCGAGTAAGTGGCAGGGGTGTGGATTCCCTAATTCAATATCGTTGGTCTGGAGCTTGATTGGCCTCCGCAGGGGTCCTTTTCAAGGTGGCGACAAAAGAGAGAGCAGCGCCAAGATACAATATCCCGTAACATATACGCACTGTTGGGCGGGGAAATATGAATTTGGAAGGAGCCAAAAGAGCGGAATGCAAAAGTGCAATGGCAAATAAACGTTGCCTGGCCAACCACGAAGAGCCAAAGGCGCCTGCAGATGGAACACCTGCTGCTTCAAGTAGTTTTCACTAGCTTTTCAATAGCTTTTCTTTGATTTTTCCCTGTTTTTTTTCAACTTTTTTGGGTAGTAAAATCCACTGAAGCGTTTTGAAGCAATCTTTTGTTTTGGGGTGGACCTTTAAGGGGTTAATTGAGAATATTTTCTTGGTCTTAATACTTTGTTTAATTTTTAAGGATTATTTAATTGGGAAAATATAAGTCTGAGAGCCATTAAGAAGGTTTTTTTGTCATAATATTCTTTAAAAAATTAAATATAATCTACATAAATATAATAAAGATTTTTATGTATTGTTAAACTCCCAAAAAGTGTTCTTTAAAAGCTCTTTTAATATTCACAAAACACCTTTTATGTTTGGTCCTCTCCAATAAATACAATTGAAGGTTTTTCCTCGCCATTTTCCTGCTTTTACCAAGTGATATTGGTCCGTGCCAAAATCCAAGTTCGGGCCACGGGAGAATGGCTTTTTCAGGGAATCGCTGCGTTCCACTTGCTAGCTCGCTTAATTAAAAAAGTTGAGGCAATCGCGAGTGCTCCTGCGACTGCGACTGCTCCTGCGAGTCCTTCTATTCTGCAGAACAATTATCGCCGTTCATCACGCACTCTCGCTGCAGCTGCCAGATGCTAAATAACTTCATTTGACTTTGCAACAAGCGCCAGAGCTCGTATTACATTTATAATTGCAACCCTGAACATTTTTCTCGCAAAAAAAAAAGGAAATAATAATACATGCATTTTCATTTTGCTGCCAAAAAAAAAGAAAGTTTTTGAACAGAAGCTTCACTAGTTTTTTTGGGAACTTAATCATAATGTAATTACAACGAGTTTTTGCTAATTCAACTTCAAAGTGATGCTGCGGCAGCCAACAAAATGCACACAAAGGAACTAATCCCTTGGCCTTGTCTTGTTTTTTGCTCTCTCTTCCCAGTGGAGGTCCTGTTCCTGGCCTGGGGCGTACGCCTGTGCATAATGGTGCGAAAGGCACCATCGGAATTCAACGAGAGCCGCTTCATATCGATGGCCATCTACAATGAGTTCCTGCTCACCTGCTTTCTCAATGTGTCCATGTAAGTAGGGGAAATATTTTAATATTTTCTAGTAAAAGTTAAAGAGTAATATTTCGAAAATATATTGTATTTAATTCTCTTTACTTCCAGGCTCTTTCTGCAGTCCCCCGCCAATCCGGATTTGCTGTACATTATCTTCTTTTGCCACACCCAGTTGACGGTGACTCTGCTGCTGGCCCTAATCTTTGGCAGCAAGGTAAGAGTCTCCTCCCCTTCTGTCCTTGCTTTTTTCCATTTCCATCATGATCTGTTTCTCTCTGTTTGACATCTCAGGTGTACATCGTCCTGAGGAGTGGCAAATCGCACCAGGAGAACATCGGCCTGGGCACCAAGGCATCGGGGGCCAAATTCAATTTTCGTCCTCAAGTGCGCACCTTTGCGAATCCGAGTTCGGTGACCACCTCCACGGTTCCAGTGGCGGGCACAACGTCAGCAGGTGAGTGTAGAGAGTGTAGAGAGGGGATAGCCAGCGGAGTGCTATGCCTGTGATAGCCAAAACGGGCAATTGGCCCATTTGTTCTAATGGGCCGCAGCGAATCGACGTTTATGACAAACGACAGTGTCCACTTGACAAATGATCTGTGGAATGCACTGAGGGGAAAATAGAATATTTTTTATATATTTTCCACACTAAAAATTAAGAGAATATCTCCCGATTTTTGTTTAGAAGTTGGCTTACTTTAAGACCCATTTTTATTCACAGTGCAGGACTCCTTTATGGCTGATTCTTATTAATGGCTTAGCATTTGACAAATAACAAATAATTTGTATAGAAAATCAATTGAAATGCTAACGAAAAGCGTTGCCATCTTGAATAAAAATTCCTTTTAATTTATGGAATATATTTCGTTTAAATATTGAATTTCCAGACTTTCTTGAATTAAATTCCAATTTTTTTTTGCCAGTGCCCTTGTCGATTAAGTCTTCTTTGCCGCTCTGACTTTTATTTATGGCGTATTATTTGGCAAATTAAAAAATGAGCGGAACAGGCGGCGTCAGTGGCACGCTTATCGCTGCTGTCTAGACATGAGCCGCGGATGGCATCCTCCTATCTGGTTGACAGCCCCGGATGCTGATTTATGTGCTCCAAAACAATCTGGGCTGCGGTTGGCTTGAAGAGGGAGCGTGTGTGTGTGTGCTTTCACGGCAGGAAGCAGCTACAAAGCACAAACTTCCGCCAAGTTGCCGCCGACGCCATATTTGTTTATCGCTTCGCTGGCTTTGATGAATAAACAACTATGCGAACTCCCCGAAGGATCCAAATAGACCGAAGCTCGGGCTTCGAGGGGAGATGGTTGGGGTGGGGTCAGGTGACGGTGCCGGTGCCCTTTGGTCCTCCCTCCCCCCAACCGAAGGAATTTGGCTAACATTCAGCGTGGGCGGTTGACTTTAAAGTGGCGCCGAGTCGAGTCTGTAATTGAACTACAGATTCACGCAGATGCCACGGCAACCGTTGGGCCAATCAATTTTGATTAGAATTCCAAACCGAAGTCTGGGCTTCAAGTATCAAATTTTGGGCCCTGGCACTAATTGCTCAAAGTTTCGCGGGCCACGTTGTCAGCGCTTCCTTATGCCGGAAAATTATTCGCCTCATTGTCGCTGCTAATAATAAATTATATTGAGACATGGACTTGAAAGAGAATATAATATTAGCTAAAGGCTAAAGCTAACAAATGCTAAACCAATTTAGGCAAAGGGAGAGGGAAGAATATTTTAATTACAGGAAGGAAATAGCCCAAGATTTTTGAGATTTAATTGCTGGACGTTTATGGAATTTAAGTAGGTTTTAAGAAACTACAAAACTATTAAGAATTCTGTCTTTTTTATGTTTGTTTGTTTATGTTTGGTACAGGAGAAATATTTATTTGTTATTTTCTAAATAAATTTTACTACCACGAAGCAATGTTCATTAGCTGCCATATTAACAATCAGGGAAATAATAGAAAAAATCATAACTTTGCTGTTTCTCAACATTCAAATTTGGCGGGTAAATTTTGGTGCGACATTTCTTTTGCAGTGTGACCGTATCAAATGTCAGAGAAAATACTGCGTTCTTTCCCACTCCTTCCCCACGCCGCAAAATTTTTGCAAATTGTTGTTGTCAAAATTTTTTTGTTGTTGTTGTACAAAATCTTGTGGCTGTAGTTGTTGTTGTTGTTGTAGGCACAAATCCAGATGCAAATCTGCGCATTTTCAGTACAAATTTATTCATTTCTGAATTTTTTATACCAGGCGCGCAGAAGGCAGTAGCAAGCAACTGAAAAAATTTATAAACTGTTATACTTTACCCTAGTTTCGAACCATATAACAGTTTAGCCGAGTTTCGAACTTTCTGTTATAAATGGTTGGAGTCTTCGCTTAGTAGCACACCAATAGAGTTTGAAACTCGGCTAAAGTATAACAGTTTATTATAGTGTTCATTCGCTTGCTACTTCCTTCTGTGCGCCTGGTATCTGAAATCCCGAAATGGAGGAATGTGTACTGAAAATGGCCAGCTTGAAGTTTGGACTTGTGCCTACAACAACAACAACCAGAGCTACAAAATTTTTTACAACAACAACAAATATATTTTGAAAACAACAATTTGCAAAAAGCTTTAATTTCATATATGATCGACAACACAAGTATTCAACCGTCAAAATTAAAAATTATTTTAAAAATCCATGTTGTCGATCAAATATGAAATTAAAGCTTTTTGCAAATTGTTGTTTTCAAAATATATTTGTTGTTGTTGTAAAAAATTTTGTAGCTCTGGTTGTTGTTGTTGTAGGCACAAGTCCAAACTTCAAGCTGGCCATTTTCAGTACACATTCCTCCATTTCGGGATTTCAGATACCAGGCGCACAGAAGGAAGTAGCAAGCGAATGAACACTATAATAAACTGTTATACTTTAGCCGAGTTTCAAACTCTATTGGTGTGCTACTAAGCGAAGACTCCAACCATTTATAACAGAAAGTTCGA
>VNJQ01006697.1:0-51337 GCA_008042515.1 Drosophila truncata | reverse complement strand
GCTTGCTACTGCATTCTGTGCGCCTGGTATATGAAATTCAGAAATTGACGATTTTGTACTGAAAATGCACAGATCTGAATCTGGATTTGTGCCTACAACAACAAGAACACCTATAGCTACAATTTATTTATTTTTAGTTTTTGCCGAATTAACTTTAACAAAAGTCTGGCATCACTGGTCACACTGCAAAAGTAACCGCCAAATTTGAATATTATATATATATATATATATATATATTATTTATTATCCATTGTTTTTGTTGTAAATGAGATGTTGTTGTTGTTGTTGTAGGCATAATTTCAGACTTCAATCGGGCCGTTTTCATTACAAATTCCTTTATTTCGGGATTTCAGACACCAGGCGCACAGAAGGCAGTAGATGGACGATGAGCAAGCATAATTTGGTTTGAGTGGTATATTTTCACTCAAAATAATGAGTGAAAGCTCAAGTCAAGTGATGCTCACTTAGCTATTTTGATGCCTTTTTCTCCAAATATTGCAAAATAGCTAAATAAGCATCACTTGACTTGAGTGTGCACTAAAGCTTTTACTCATTATTTTGAGTGAAATATTGAGTTGAGCTTTCACTCAAACCAAATTATGATTGCTTATCGTCCATCTACTGCCTTCTGTGCGCCTGGTGTCTGAAATCCAGAAATTGAGAAATTGTACTTAAAAACTCCCAGATTGAAGTCTGGCTTTGTGCCTACAACAACAACAACAACCAGAGCTACAAGATTTTGTACAACAACAACAACAAAAATATTTTGACAACAACAATTTGCAAGAAAAACTTAATTTCATATATGATATAAAACACATCTCTTCAACCGCCAAATTCGAATTTACTTAAAAAAAAACCATATGTTTATATTTTAAAAGGGTCGTAAGAGCATGGAACGCCATCAAGCGGCCGCCGCTTGAACTACTGCTTGTTGGCGAGGGGAAATAGAGGGAAAGAAAGCGGTATTTTCGCTGACATTTGATATGGTCACACTGCAAAAAAGAAGTCGCGCCAAAATAATCCGCCAAATTTGAATTTAAATTCGAAAATCATATTACTAATTATTTTCCTATGGTTTTCTAAATGACTTTTTGCTGTTGTAAAGAAGCTTCCGCCGTAGAGCGTCGTGCATTTTTCTGTCCTTGTCAATTTCGCCAAAATAAAATATAATTTTAACTTTAAAAAGTTGGAATGCTGCAATATTTATCCCTTTATCGAAGTGGAAATACTGCTTTTTCCTGCTACGTTTTCGCTTAAGCCAATTCATAAAAATTTAATTGATTGCAATGTGCTTGCCCGAGGCGAGTCGTAATAACTGCAGTGCACTGAAAGACACTTATTATTTATTTTCATATGAAATGTGAATATGATGCCTGAATTCTTAAACAAATATCGACATGAAATTTGCGGAAAATGCAAGTACGGCTTTGACACAATTAAAAAGGGATACAAAGGATAATGCAATTTGTTTGTCGTGTGCTGTTGTCGACGCAGTTGGAGTCAAACGAATTTTATTTATACGCGTGCACATGTGAAAAAAAAGAAGGACTCTCCCCCGTGCTGCTACCAACTTGTCACGCGTTGTTGCCTTTTTTGATTTACGGCTTTCACATTTTCATGGCGAGAACAAAACTCAATTTGTCCTGTTCTCGGGGCACAAAAAACTGTTGCTCCAATTACGCAGCAAAACTGCAATCGCAGAAGCAGTCGCAGGCATTCGCATTCGCATTCACATTCGCATTTCGTATTTGCATAGCAGCCGCCGCCACCGATGGCCCAGAAAAACTTTCAATTTGCAAGTATTTAAAAAAAAAAACTCCTCCACCTCCTCTGGGAAAAGTTACACAGCGAAACTGTAATTACTTTTCCTTCCAAAGGCAACTTAAAATATTTTTATATGTTGCACGTAAACATGCCATGTGTAGATGTGCTTGAAATCGAATTAATATAGCATTCAAGTTGCGGTTGTAAAATGAAATCTTTTCCTACCAATTTTTATCCATGGAATTGCATGTAAATATTTATTAATTGCTCCTTGTTTGGAGGCAGGCAAAGGAAGCAGCAGGAGCAAGGCAAAATGTATTTAATATTATATGAGGTGTGTGAGAGTCTCAACCAGGGGAAACGCATTACCAAAAAATATATTTTTATTTGTTAATAATATAGATATGCTCTTAAATCTGCAGTTAAAATCTGCACACAATTTATACAAACATATGTAAAGGGGGAAATGGTGGATTTTTTCATTCAGTTTTTTTCCACCGAAAATAAAGTGTAGGACCGCGGCACTATGGTCGAAACTACTTGATATTTGGGCCAAAATTAATAACTCTGTTAATTTAAATACAGGAAATACAGTGATTTAAAATGACCATACGTTACCGGCAAGAATATAATAATATAATAATAATTTATGGTTTTTATAGTCGGAAATGACTCCTTTCACTGACTAAAATTATATTAACCTGCAAGGGTATAAATATTGTGTTGTTTTAGAAATGCTAGTGTTTTAGAAATGTTGTTTTCTCAAAAAACAAGCTTTTAGTAATGTTTTTTTTTTACAAAAATCGCAGCTTTATTTAAATTTTCAGTACAAATTCCATAGTTCAGGGACCATGGCAGATATGGCGCACGAGTGCTTACCATATTTGTACGGCCAGGCCATAAAAATGTATGTGCATTAACATGGCTGCGGCCATGCAGCTGCCATATATCATCCTGCGCCAGATCAGATCGCAGTCGCAGTCCCAGTCCCAGTCCAGTCCATCGTAGACGGCTTCGGCCTCGTCCTCGGACACCCATCTCGAACAACTCGACCATCTCTGCCATCTCTGCCATCTGGCATCTACCAAGTGGCAACGCATTCCGCATCCAATTCGTGGTCCTTTGTGTGGTTTGCCTTTTGGCTCTTTATTGCCATTGTTGGCTTTATTGTCGCTGGAAATTAAGTGACAACAGGAGTTGGCCCTTGGTTTTCGTCCATTGCTCGCTTTCCTGCTGACCACTTCCATTTTCACTGAGTACATTGAGTACAGTAAAGAAGCCATACTTTGGATTTCTTTTCGCCTTATAGTTTTCCTTAAATTATTTGTTAATTTCATTTAATTCGATAAAGAAGCCAGAAGGGAAGATATTGTATGCGATTTAATTAAATTTATTTCACTACAATAATAATAATACTAATAACAAGCTAATATTAATAATAATAATATCATTTTTCTTAATTTAACTAACGCTTAATCACAAAGATGTGCAATATAATAATTTATTATTTTATAAATGAAAAAACTATTTTGTATGGTTATTTAATTTATTTTTGCATATAATTTCCCCTTTAGGCCAGTCTCCACTGTCTGCTCTTTCGTGCATAATGTGCAGCAAGTGCTCCTTTGGTTAGCCATCTCGCCGCCAAAGTGGAATTTAATATGCGCTGTCCTTTGATACGGAAATCTGGAACCTCCCAACTTTTGCACTGCTAATATTGGTCATTTTCACACCTTTTGTCAAAGGGTTTCGGTTACGCCACACAACTGAACGCCCATTTGCTGTTGCTTACGGTAAGCTTCGGTGATTTCCAAGCCGAAGTACGGAAATAATTGGAAATTGAGCCATGCTAGCAGATACTTAAAGATTAATCAAGTAAGAACTTAATTTAAGGTATTAATTAGGTTTTTAAAACACAAAAAACAGGTCTCAATATAAAATTTTAATAACAAAACCTAAGACTTGAAATTTTCCTCCCCAAAAAGAAACTCTGAAAACTATGAAAAATTTAATGAAATTTCCTGATAGAGTTGCTGCTTTATGAAACCAGCTAAGCCTCCTCCTCGTCCCGTTGGGAGGCAAAAGTTTCGCCTTCGCATAGCTGGAAGGAAGGTGGGTTAACTCGAGTTAAAGTTGAATATTTGAACTTGCATATAATGTGTTAAATAAGTTGTCTTTTGCGCCGTGTCGCACGTGGCGTATACTTCATATTTCCCAACTGAATCGCAGTCGCTGTCGCTCAGCCTGTCGCTGTATGTGTTTGTGTTTCTGTGTGTGTGAGTGTGCGTGCCTGTGGGCGTTTGTGTGAGTGAGTGACCTTGCGTTGGTTGGCCCCCAACAAGGTTGTTGGAGGTTTTTGCCACTCTCTCGCTCGAAACTCTCGAAACAAACAAAACAATTATAGCAATTGGCTTTTTGGGCGCCTCATTTGCATTCAGTGGATGCAGATGCACTTTTCCGGAATTGGAAAAATACTGAAAAAAAAAGATAGAGGAAAAGCCCCCCCTTAGACCCCTCAATTAGTCCAGCTTAATCAACAGACAAATGCAGTCAGTTGTCAGTCGTGGGGTTCCGCACTTTAAATTGGCCTAGACCATAACTCAAAATAATTCTTTCCGTTCTGGCAGCTCGCTCTGGGTCTCTTCAGCATTTTCCGCCATGAAAATGGTTTCGCTTACGCTTTATGGGTTAGTCCCTTTCGTGAGCGGCATGTCCTTTTTAAGAGCTCTCAGTCCGACAACAAAAATATGATTTTCTACACAAAGTTGTAGCAAATAAGCACAGTCAGGCCTAAAGTTGAACTACTTTTTTATTTTTCTTTAATGTTATTTTACGATATATTTTAAAGAAATCAATTTGAATATAGAAATATTTTATTAAAATAATTTTAGAAATATTTTAAAAATGTGAGAAAACCTTTTCATTTTCCTCGCAAAGAAACTTACTGTAAAAGCAAAGAAAAGCTTTGCAACAGTCTTCGAATTGTGGAAAATTTCACCGCAAATGTTTGGTGCCCAAGTCGTTGCCATTTCCGTTTCCGTTTATGATTACCAGACGACGCAGGGATGGGAGTGTGCAGAGGTTTGCGTGTGCAACTTTGATGCTTGCCATTGTCGCAAACTAAAGTTTATGATTTTGTGTAAAATATATCTATATGTATGTATGTAAGTAACCAGCAGAACAACATCGGAATATGCGCATATTTTCAAGATATACGAGCTGTGCACGAATAAATGAGTGTTGGACCCCCCAGATGACCGTAAATACAAGCGGTTGCAGTTGGAGATCTCAAAACAAAGGACTTTCTATTAGATGGGAGTGAGATTTAGGGGAGGGAAATGGAATATATGAATAAAAGGGACCCTTATATGGGGTGTTTTGTATTAAAATGTTTATTTTAGAATTCGTTTAGTTTATATATTTTAAATATAAAAGCAATAAAATGTATTTAAAGAAATTTCAAGAGCGTTTAATTGATAAAATTAAATTACTTTTTTGTGATGATCATGGAAATACATTTTAAGAATTAAATATATAATTAAAGTTTGAAGAAGAGTTTGTTTTTAGTTGTTTTATTATTATAATTAACAAATATTTAACTAATAAAATTTATTGAAAGAAATTAAAAAAGTTTTATTGATAAAATTAATAATATAGTAAAGGAAATCTATTTTTAAAGCAAAATTAGTATTACAAGATTCATTTTTAAGTGTTTTATTGTTATATTTATCCGAAATCTAAACAAAATATAATTTAATTAAATAAAATTAAAAAGCATATAATTGATACAATTTAAGATCTCACCAATATCTTTAAATAAATACATTTTAAAAATCCAAATAATGTTTAAAAATCCAAATAATGTTTAAAAATATTTTATATTTAATTTTCTATAACATTATTTGATCTTCAATAAACTTATTTATTAAGAAACAATCTATAAAAAACTTCCAAAGTGTCCTTACTTCGTAGCACCACAAATACTCTTACACCGACACAAAAACCTGGCAGAGTTGTAAAAACCAGCTTTAGTTTTCAGTCTATTAAATTCTCAAGGCACGAATAGGTTATAAAGGTCATTATTTTGGCATTCTTTGGAGGCGGAACTACTGGCAGAATTTCCAATTTAGGCAACAGTTTATGGCTTTTTAAAGAAAGCCAATTTAATTTGATTTTATTTCCTTCTTCAATGCATTATTATATATTATAGTAAATATTCTCTACAAATAAACATGTCCCAAGGAGCCTGGGAGTCTAGGGGTCTGGAGCCCTCAGTTGTCATTCAACCTTGGAACAACGCGTGAACCTTTGGCTGCCACGTGAACGTGAGCCAACGACCGGAAGGGGAACCACAAACACCCACGAAGTCGGAGGAGTCCTGCCTTGCCTCCTCCTCCTCCTCCTCCTCGAGCAAACTGTTCCCAGTGGCGTAGTAAATTCGATTTCATTCATAAATCGCCAATTTCCCCTGAGGCACGACTCCTTGGCATCTTGGGGAAATTTATCCGCGCCTGCGCCTTCCACACTCTTCCCAGTTGGGGAGCCTCAAAATAATGGGGAATAATGGGAAGAGTTCCAACAGGGGGGAAATACTGGTAGGGCAGGGACAACTAAGAGAAAGTTCTCTTAAATTAAAACTGGGAATGAAATGGTTGTTGCTTCTTAAGCACAAAGAAGGAAGGAAGCTTCTTGTAAAATTTAAGTTAAGGCTGAAGTTTTTCCCTTACGTGTTCAGCAAATCAATAAAATTGAATGCAAAAACACAAAAAAAAATATTTAAATAAGCCAAATAAAAGTATATGTGCATAATATTAAAGGTAATCAGATTGCTTTTATGGGAATTTAACAAGACGGTTGTCTCCATTTGTGTCCGCGGGACGTGCAAATTGCCTCAAATGGAGAACGTCGCCGTCATTAGAATTTCAGCTATCAGCTGGCAAACCCGGGAAAGTGGGTTTAATAATTTAGTCAAAAAAGTTTGTTATTAAATTTAACTGTCAGTCATTAAATTAAATGAAATAAATAGTGTGTCTGGTTGCCTTTTCTTATCTCCCTTTAATCCTTTACCCACACACACACACACACAATACTATATAATAGAGACATAATTGCCCATCCTTGACACTTAAACTATCCTAGTTTTCCGGCTTTAATTACTTATTTAACACATCATTTACTTAAGCCCAGACACCATGTCATTATAAAGCTTAAACTCATTAAGAAAAAACTGTGGTGCCTTTTATTTTCAAGGTGACTTTTCTAAAATAATATTGTGGCTGGAAATATACATAATATATAAATAAAAATGTCTAAGGTGAAAGCTTAATAAAATATATATAATGAAATATATGTTAAAAAAAACATAAATAATATTATACAATATATATTAAATAAAATATATATTATACACAAATATTACTTTAAATATCTTATTAAAAAGCTTGTACAATTTTAAAGACTTATCAAAATACAAAATATTGGCAAATAAATAACATTTTGTTATTTCAAAATATGACATATTTTACAATATTATAGAAAATATACCTGAAATATACATAATTGTATAATTAATGGTCTCTTTTTAAAGATATATATTTTTGGTATGTTTTTTAGATTATATTGTGCCGATTTAATGTATTATATATAATCTGTATATGCATATATTGTGCAATAATAATATTTATAATAATTAATATAATAACATAATACTTTATTATTATTTAATATTTATTTTATTTCTAACAAATCAACCATTTAATATTTTTCTCAACTTCCAGCAACTGCCAATAGATGGGCAATGTTTCCTCTCAAATTTCCGAATCCTTTCGCTATACTTGCATCCCAAACAAGGTCTCTCACTCATATATATTATATAGTTTCGTATTCCCAGCACATGGCATCCGAATCAGAAGACCTTTTCAATCAGAGTCGGAAACTGAAACAGAATCGCAACTACTTAACCACTCATTGTATTTGCACGCTTCCCTGAATGCTGAGACACTAAGCTGGGACAGACAGAGGGACAGAGAGCAAGGGAGAGGGCACTAATAGAGCGACAGAGATACCACATAGAGGGGGTTTTAGTGGGTTAAAAGTAAATGTAAAAAGAGAACGCTGAAAAGAAACCGCATTAGAGGCGCTTTTGGGAGCCAATTGCCGCATCAAATGGATAAAATCACTGAAAACATGCAGAGGGAGGACGAGAGGAGAGAATCATAAATGAAAAGAGATGGAGAGATGCAGAGAAGGAAAGCCAGGAGAAGCCGCTTAGACGCTTTGGTGACCAGCAGCTGGTCGGGATTTGGCACAGCAAAAATGGCATGAACGTGATATAAAGGCGATATTATAAAATTGCATTTGCAGGTGGTGATGATGCCCTGTCCTGCCTTCGCCCCCTTGGCCTTCAAGGACTTATCAAGCTTACATACATCGGGGATTATGGCGCATACATTGGCACCTTGTGCACCTTTTGAGGGCGAGCAGCATTTTCCATCCATTAACTTGACCCGCAGCGCATGTGGCTTTCAAAGGTAAAGATAAAGCCACCTGAGATCTGTCACGGCGCCTAAAAGGATTTTGTCGATGACTTAACGACACGTACGTTAAATTTAAAATATATTAAAAACAAGATGAGACACAAATATAGTTCGTTGAACTCGCAATCGCTGGACACTGGCCATCCTCATGTCCTGCGGCTTACAAACCAAATAAGCGAAGCTTTCAGCTGTTAACCATTAACTGCTCCTTCAGAGTTTGAAGAGAAAGAAGGCAGGGGAGATGCCTATAGGCCCGTCCAACATGGTCGCCGACGCCATTGGCAATTATTTTGAAACAAACTGTCAATAAATGAAACAGAACTTTTAGATTGCTTTAGCCTCCTTCGTTTTTTGTTGCCGTTTTTTTTTTGTTGCCCCCCTCAAGACGCCTTCGTCTGGCCTCCTCAATATATATTTATATTCCCCTTAGTTGGAGCGTCTTTAGGGCGCCATCTCATTTACATAGACAAAAGCCAAGGGATCTCTGCCAAGGGGCTGAGATTAACCCATTTTCCTATATAAAATTTAAGAAACAAATTTTCAATTTAATTTTAATTGTAATTAAAAAACTAAAAATCCTTCAAGTTATTTATTTAAAGAGAAATAAGACAAACTAAAATAAATACTTTAGTATTAATAAAATATAAATAATAATTTAGAAATAATATTTACATATATATTCAAGGGTTAAGCCTGGCCAACTTTCGAGTAGCTGCGTCATCGCCAAGTTAACAGTTCACTGTCTCTGCTCTTCGCTCTTGGCCCCTTCAATGATTAAGCTTTGTGAATTAATTCGATTTACGCTTGATGGTTTTAGTTAATTTGCAAAGTTTCATTGGTTCCACCTTTAGTCTTGCCTCTGAATTTCTATAGTCACCTCAAAATATCTGCTCTGAAATATGGCTTCACGAGATGACCATTTAAACTAATATTCTTCAATGCTCCAGACTTTTAATTAGTAATTGTAGATGATATGATATATCCAGGGAAAAAGTCTAATATAATAAATCGAAAAAAATATATGGAATTTAATTTTATATAAAAAAATATAGTAAACTTTTTAATATGGAATATTATAATAATAAACAATAAAAATATTGTATACAAAATATAAGAAATAGTTATTTAATTTATTGTATATTATATACCTCTTCCAATTATATTTATCCAATGAATTAAATAGTTTATGTATATTTCGCACATACAATTACATTGTTAAAATATAGATCTCATAACCAAGTTATTGTAAAATAACCTTACAGTAAGAATATATCGACATTTGCTTCAATTCATAAGAAATCCAGCTTGAACATTAGTTACCGGACTTTGAAAGGAATAAAAAATGCTAAATAACATTTCTTTTTTATTGTTTGAATAAAAAAATATAAAGAATTTTAACTGGATATTAATAAATTACTAAAACAGGGCTCATATATATAAAGATATGTTGGAAATGGAGATGGTCTGAGATGCAAAGCTGCAAAATAATGATTATTGTTTAATTATTTTAACAAATATGTTTAGCTATTTCTTAGAATTCCCGCTTTCCTTATAGGGCTGCGTTATATAGCTTTCGGCTAGATCTAGTCACGAATATAGATATAAATTATGAAACTCCAAGGCCAAGGTTAAGGTTCGAACCATTTGGGAGTTCCAGGGTCAATGTAGTCTCATAAAACGCCAACATATAAAATGTAAGTATATGATGATATAACTTTTTGAACCCCATTCGGAGAGGGCTTCTCGACAAAGTTCTCGCCCACCTCGCGATCTCGCTGTCTCGGCCATATGTCAATTTAGCTAATATTGTCGACGTTTATGATGAATTTATGTGCGCTGCGCTTTTGTCTCACAATCGAAGGAGTCGCCGGGCAGATGCAGAGGCAGAGGGAAGGCAGCCGAGACACCGAGACAGCCGAGGGCAAACAAAGCCATTAAAAAGCCAGCACAACAAAATTACAACCTTAAATGTTTATAAAAGAGCGGCCGAAAGCGACAACTACAGTGAAACTCAATTTGTACTTAAGCCAGTTCAGACAAGTCTCAAAAAAAATATATAAGAGGAGAGAGCAGGAGTGCCCAAGACACATAACCAACAACTAACAACTTTTTGACAGCACATTGCCACTTGAACTTCCAGCGAAAGAGATCACACACTCTGCCACTTCATTTGCCTATAGGATAGAGGCCAGCAGGAGGAGTCAACGGATGGCCAACGGATTTGGCCAGACAAATAACGACAAGCGGTAAACGATAATGGTCAGCGATTAATTGGAATTGAATGCAGATATGCCACCATAATGTCACAATAGCCACACACACACACTGTTTCTATACTGTTTCCATAAAGTGCAACAATAAAGATTGATAAGTAAACGATAAGTTTAATATTTTTAAATATATTATATGCTATGAACAGATAAATAATCATTATTAACCTGATTTATTAACTTATTAACCGCCAGACTTTAATTTAAATTTATAAAGAAAATTCGTAAAGAAAATATTATAATTATACATTTTATTTAAGGTATTTAAGGTATATTTAATACCCTTGCAGAGCTATATAATTGTAGTCTGCAGCAGTTTCTTAATAGATTAAAAAATTCCTTTTAAACTTTATAGAAAACTTCAAATAAAAATTTTTATAATACTCTCTAAGGGTATAAATATGTCAAATAATTCATAAATACAGCGAGAAGACCCCGGGGTATGGGTGAACGATAACTGTTAAGACAGTTAACCGCTTAGCCCAATCAAATTTGATTTATTTTACACATGTTCCCTTGACAGACAAAACCCAATCTGTGATTTGAATTCCCATTCCATCACCTCCGATCTCCGACCCCTAAAACGAACGCACACTATCCCACGTCCATTGTCGGTTATCCCATCAATGTCATCATCATCATCATCATCAGCATCAGCATCAGCATCATTCACGAGAATTCCCCTGATTCCCACTTGGGGCATCTTCATCGTGTGCTCAGCAAATATTTGCCGAGGTAAATGGCTGTAATTTAATCTTCAAATTTGTTTCAATAGAATTTTCTCAACTCTCCTTCGTTGTTGTTTTCTTGGCGGTCTTTTGTTTTTTCCGAATTTCTATTTCCTTTTCTTTTTTTTTTTTCTTTTTTGTTTTTTATTTTGTTATTTTACTTTTCCTTTTCTGCCAAACTTCTCCTCGTTTTGGTCATTTTATTTATATAGTCATAAGTATTTATTTAGTGCCGCATTTGGTTTCCGATTTTTCGTTTGTCCGTAACACATGGCGTATACGTAATGCAATTGCAAGGAACACTTTTCATGTTGCTGTTGCAATAATCTGAGGACTACCTAACGGAAAATGGCATTGAGGAACAATCATACAACTTGTTTTACTAAAGTTTTATTATTTTTATAAAGTATTAATTATATTTATTACTTATTTATTTAAATTTTCGGACTCTTGCCTTGAGGTACAAAGTTTTTAATTGAAGAAATCAACTAAGTTTGGTTAATATTAATATACTAACATTACTAATAAATTAATAGAAATAAAAGTATTAAAAAAATGTTAGTAACAATTAAAAACTAAGTAATAAACATTAAGGTTATAATTTTTTGAATATTATAATAAAATGTAGCATACTTTTCAGGGCATCTTCATGGACTCTCATATAATTGGCATGTAAAAACCCTTTAAAAGGTAATAATTCTTGTATTGTTAGTTTGTTTACTTCTATGTTTATATTCTATATTTCTATATATATATTTAGGTTACCCAAAGCTTTCTTGTTTCCCTTTCGTCCTGCTAAACATTTGCCGCATTTAAAGAGGGGACACAGGACGCTGGACTCTCTTATAGGAGCGGGAAAATCAGGAGGCCACTGGGGTCCTGCAAATGTCGCAGTCGATTTGTTTGCCTGGGAGTGGGGATCTGCCCCACCCTCCACTCTCCACCACCCACATCCCCATCGTCAAGGTCGCCCCTCGTTGTCGTTCACGCTTGTTTTGGCATTCAGAGTAAAATACGCGTAAAATGATCGGAAAATCTACTGCCAACAACAAACACTCACTGAAGTGTGTGTGTGAGTGTGCGTGTGTTTGTATTTGTGGGTTATGAAATAAACACACACACTTGTACACGCGAACACCCGCAAAACGCTTTTGTTGGCAGCCACAAAAGAGACAGCAAGCAAAAGAAACAAAGTGTCAAATTTCATTTTATTTTTACGCCTCTCCCACTAGCCACCTCTCGCTCTGACCTCTCGCTTCCTCCTTGTCGCACATGCGGCATACGTCAGATTTGGCCTGCCATTTATTTGTCTGCATATTTGGCGTCTGATTCTCCTTGCCATCCTCTTCATCACGGCCTTCTTTTCGAAATACCCCGTACAAGGACGAGAGGCTGCGTCCTTGGGTAATTTTAATTTATTTTTTTTTAGATTTTTGTGATACTCCTAAGTCGTCATAAGTGATATTGCAATATTCGAGTCCTAATTTGAATAGAAACAAAATAACCATTTATTATCGATAATGCTTCGATATTTGTCGTAAATACCAATGTGTAAATATCGATATTCTTCAAAATATTGTATATCGAACAAATTTCTGGCTTCAAAGTTGGGTTGATATCGTAATATTCTAGTCCTAATTTGAATAGAAAGAAAATAATCATATATCATCAATAATGTTTCGATATTTCTCGTAAATACCAATGTGTGAATATCGATATTCTTTAAAATATATCGAAGAACTTTCTAGCTTCAAAACCATCTTCAGTTGGGTTGCCAAATTTAAGCAAATCAATATTTTAGCGTAAAATTTAATTAAATAAATAAATAAATAATAAAAATTACATATCATTAAAATTATATTTATATTTTTTCAACGGTAGCTTTGACCTCCATTCCTTTGATTTAACTTCGTTTCCCATTTGCGTACAGATTTTGGCCTCAGTTTTTGTTTTGGTTGAATTTGCTTTGCAATTTGTTTTATTTGTTATTTGCATGCGTTATTGCTGTTGCTGTTGAAGGCATTAAATTGCTTTAAATGTTTTTGCACACACACACACACACACTCACAGACAGATTTTAGTAATTAATTTCATGCGTGTGTGCCCAGGAATAGCGACAGGATGAGCTGGTGAGGAGCTCCTGTGCTCCTGTGCAACTTTGTCCCATTGCTTAGATCGATCTATATTTACACATTCAAATTAATATTGTTTGTTAGATTTAATGAATTTTTTCTTAATTTATTTTGAAGAGCTTATTGTCTGCTTTTTTTCGTATTGTTTTCTTTGGCACCTTTTTTTTGGGGATCTCACTTTATCATCATTAATTTTACAGTTAAATGGAGGCAATGAAATTGCATTTTACACCCACTTCAAACTGATTTAATCAAGTGAGCATACTGGTAGCCATATAAAATCGTCAGAGATATACCACAGTGGTCTAACACAAGCTTGTGAATGGTAATTAAATAAATAATTATAATTATAATTAAATATATAAAGATTATTCATTGAAACCCGTATATAAAAAGGCTTTAAATGTTAAATTACAACCAAAACAATATACACCAAATGAAATAGAAATTATTTCAGGCTTTGGCTTAATTGTAAAGCTAAAATCAACAAGTTTATAACATATTTTATATATTTACTGATAAGTTTCTGTATTAATTTGTCTATTAACTATTTTACTTACTTAAAAATCTTTTAACTGCCGTATTTTAATTTAAATTCCATTCCAATCTTACGGATAACATAACTTATTTATTAAAATTTAAATTTTATACGGCTTTGTAGTATCCCTGCTGTGCTTTCTTCTATGCTCTTTTTGATCCTCTGACACAGTGTCCTTTGAGGAGTGTCCTCTTTCTACTGCCTGTTGTTCTCTCCTCATTAATGTGCGCCGTGTGCGTCTTCAAATTAGGCACGCAAAGCGTTGCCATTAAAAACGGGCACAAAGCGCGAAGAGAAGTGAAAAAACGGGGACTGAAAAACGAATCTGTCGCATAATTACAAAAAAAAAAAAAAATGTGTCAGACATGCTGGAAAAGCGGGAAAACGCGAGGCTTTTATGTGGAAATGTCTAGACGCTGGAGGCCCAGCTGATGGATGTGAAAGTGGAAGTGAAAGTGAGTGGGAAAGTGAAAGATGAGCCATATGTCAAAGCAAAGCGACTGCCAATCTTTATTTTTTGTTTGTATTATTATTGTTATTATTTATTTATTCTCACTGCATTTATTGTTGCCAAATCAATAGAAATACACAAATACTCAGGCTTCTGGGAAACACGTTACTCATACGACACGTTGTCCAAACAACACGTTACTCATACGCCAAGTGTGATCCTTAAATTAAATTTTTAAAAATATAATAAATTACCCTTAAGAACCGTAAAATAATTCTTCCCCTGGTAATTGCCACCGAAATCGAAGAGGAAGCCATTGGACTATGAAAAGCTCCCATTTCCATTACCACCTACACTTTCCTCTGTATTTCTGTGTTTTCACATGGAAGAAGATGAAAGCCAAGTGCTGCGTAATTGCTTAAATATTATTGTGCAGTTTCTCTGGCAAAGAGATTAGTGAAACATCGGATTAACATTAAGTTAAGGGAACAGCAAAAGTGGTCTTGAAAAAGTAATATTAATCGTAATAGCGAAATTATGATATAATGATTTACTTTTTACTTATTAACATTAAACAGGTAACTTTAATTCTGTAAATCTTGGCTCTTGAAAAATAATGTCTTCAAATAGTGAAACCTCTTATCTTAGTTCAACTAAAGTATAAAAAAATAGTGATTCCTATGCAATTATAGTTTTTTTTTCTTCTGAGAGATAAATAAAATCATTCCGAAAACGCTTTGGCGATTGAAGTTCAACACTTAATGGCATGTTGTATATAGATGTTGATGGGTCAGTACCAGTAGCAGCAATAAAGGCAACAAGAATCTGGCCGAAAGGCAATATAGCCATTCAGTTTTTTTTTTTTTAGCTACATCTTCTTCATTTTTTTCTTATATTTATTTTTTTTTCTGTTGTCTGAGCCAAGAGGGAGACGCATTGATTTAAATTGGCCATTTCATTGCTTCATTATTTGCCGGGCGAATCTCAGAGATACTCAAGTTGATTGTTTGTTTTGTATCTTGAATGCACAGCAAGTAAAAATTGAAACTATGAAAACTATTTGGATTTGAAATTCTTTATGGAAATCCTTCTTAAATTCTGCACTTTTAGGTCTTTAAGTGTTTTATTTTAATATGCAATGTATGGTAGTTCTTAATTTATTTATTTAAAGATATTTATAGGTAAATATTATACCCTTAAAGCCCTCTCAATTTTCTTTTCTGTGTTTAGTGCCTGTCCTAGATCATGTTGTTGTTGTTGCAGCTTTATGGCTCTCTCATTTATTTATTTCTGTATAAACACTGACTCTGGTTTTGGGCTCTGTCTCATTTTATTTATCAGTTCTTTACTCTGTTTTTGGATTATTCTCTAGACCAGGATTTATTGAAGATTTGTGGAATACCGATTGGGAGAGTTGGGAGCACATGAAGTTTCCCATTGACAGGTTAACCTTTGGCCCAGGGCCTCAGTTAACCTGATTACTCAGGCAGGACGCTTCAAATTGAGTATAATTTCTATTTTTTGTCGAGACCAGCCACGCGCTTTCGTATGCCAATTTTTCCATTTCCATTCAGGTCGCCTCTTTTCTTTATTTTCTTTTTTTTTTCTTTTTTTTTTGTAAATTATGCAAATCGAGCAACATAAAAGCGCAGACCAAGTGCAAGAACTTTGGGCCGCAAAGAGCATACTACATACATACATACGATCTGCAGGTCAAAGACTGCCCCGTTTTCCCCGTCGGGATTCCCAGGACCCACTCAAGTCTCAAGTTTGTCTACAAATGTGGATTTACTTAATCAAGTATTTATGTTGGCCTACAAAAGTTAAAATTATGTGGTGCCCATAGAGTGGCCGTCGCCAATCCCCTGTCAAGGCAAATAAAAACCGGTACAAGCTGTTTTCTTAAGCTAAGACAGTGGCAATACCCTGCAAAGGCATCCTAGAATATCCTATAACCTTCAAGAGAAATAATTAGCAATAAAGCTATTATGTAAATATAGAAAATCATATTATTTAACTTAAGGTTTTAAAATATTATATAAATATTTGTAGATATTAGATTTTAAAACATAAATCCAGGCCAAATCTTTACTTTAAAACCAATATATAAATCGATAGATATATTTATAAAGCCATTGGCAATAAAGCTAGTAAGGATTCAAGGTTTTTAAAATGTAAAAATCGATATAAAATGAATAGATATTATGAATTAATAATAATTATATATTTTCTTTATAAAAAAACAGATATTTTTAAACTTTTTTAATGCAAATTAAACCTGTTAAATGAGATACTTAGTTAGATTTGACATAAATCGATTTTAAATCTTATTTTGCTAACCTTAACAATGAATATATTAATAATTATTAATAAATAATAAAATAAATTCAATAATAATCGCAAAATTATTTAATTATTATTATTTATTTATTATTATTTATTTATTTATTTATTATTTATTATTATTTATTTTATTATTATTTACACACGCTCCTACAACATCCCAGTAATGAGTATCATAAAATCCACCAACTGGGAAAAATATGTACTTCGTTTTGGCGACGGCGGCTCAACCGAAAATTCTCAAGGACGACGGCCAACGAAATTGAAAACTTTTTTAATACCCTTGGCTGTCGTCGTCGTCCTGGCTGCAGCAGCAGCAGCAGCAGCAGCAGAAGCAGTCAAAGGAAGGCATCAGCGAAGCAAATGTGTCAGGATTCGAATTAGAATTAGAATCGGTGCAAAGGGGCTAGCCGCCTGCCAATCCCCCCAAGGGGCATATTTCCCAGAACCAGGACCAGGACTAGGAGCTAGGACCAAGACCATTTGGTTAACAGTTTCTGTTTGACTTTACAATTAGTTGCCCGGCTAGAAGGGGGGAGACGGGGGCGTCTTGGGAAGTCCTTTGTTTCTGCAAGGCTTTCGATTTGCTCAGTCGGACGAAAAGATGCAATAACAGATGAGAAGGCCTTCGTCGACACTTTGGACTATGTGGAACGTGAACGTAAGATTTAAGAATACAAATTAAAAATACATTAAAATTTAAATATAATTAAATCAAGTAATAAAATAGTAACAAATAACAAAGAATGAAAAAGATTGACTAATCTATTCTAAATCTTTAATAAATTCTAACAAATACCTAGACTGAATTATAGAACTGCAACGCAGTGTACTTAGAGTCAGGCCAAGGCAATCCCTTCTTCTATTGTTCTATTGAATAATTGAAGCTTTTCAATCCTATTTAATTAAGCAGCCAGAGGCCACAAGGATGCGTAGATGGATGGACAGGTTTTTTTCTCTTTTTGTTTTGTTTTTTTTTTTGGACGCGTGTTTTTCAGATTTTGGATTTCGGGATCCTTTGGTCTGCTGGCCACAGACAAGGGCAATAAAGCCCACTTGCATGAGGGAGGGGATTGGACCAGGACCAGTGTCCAGAGTCCATGGCTGCTCCGATAAGAACACCAACTAAAGTGAATTGAATTTGGATTAAATCGAACGCATGTGCGTGGGCTTTCCGCCTGTGTGTTGTGCAGAGCCACCGATAAGCACTCGATGAACAATGAAATTTCATTTTCTAGGAACCGAGAGCCAGAAGCCGACATCAGGCAGAAACTAGAGAAGGTACAGGCTCAGGGTCAGGCTCAGGCTCAGGCTCAGAGGCAGGAGCAGAACTAGGACCAGAACCTGGACCTGGACTCTCGTCCGGGGGCAATTAAAAAATAATACACGGCTAGCAAACTGTGGCTCTTTGTTGGCCCCGGTCACGTCAGGCCACCCGTTCACATCAATGCCAAGGCTGGCCTCAATCATCGGCCAAGTCCAGATGCGTTTTGGAACGCCTGGGTCACTTTACCTTACAGTGGGTCAAAATGGTTTTTATAAAATTAAAATCAAGGATTTCTGATGAAGTTCAATAAGAAAATATTTTATGAAATTTTTTAATTTGAGATTTTATATTTTATAAATACTTTCATTTTTAAAACAAAATATTTAAGTATTTTCCAGGTAAAGAAGGCTTTAGCTACCTTTAAAATACATAAACAAAATAATAACAAGAAAATTAGGTTTTAAAAAAATTAAAAAAACGTCTTTTTCGAATTTATTTTGAACAAACTTTAGAATTCCTAGACAAAAGTAAAATAAGGAAGGTCTTAATAAAATGTGGAAGACGGGTTTATGTTTTAAACAATTTAAATTAAATAATACAACTTAGGTTTAAACAAAAGTCAACGAAATATATACCAAAGCTCCCTTTAATTTCTCTTATTTATATTCTAAAATCTTTAATATTTTAGTTTCTTATAAATGGAAATCTGCCCATTTTCCACTGTGCCATCCTCCTTGTAAAAATTGGCAAAGGCACGTTCGCTAGTGAGGCGAACAAGTGTGTACATCCCATTCCACATCCCATGATTGATTTGCATAATTGGCAGACTCGGCGACAAAGTGGATTAGAGTCGCCCTGCCCAGCAGCAGCATACACTCCACATTTACAATTTCGCCTTTTATATTGCCAACAAAAAAAAAAATACACATTTGAGCAGACGAAATTAAGGCGAAAATAATTAACAATTTGAAATCCCAGCCAACGAGAGAAAAAACAGATTCAGACAGCAGAGGCGTTTGCAACAAATTGAATATAAATGGACATCAAATGGAATATTTTTATAAAATTAAATATGAAGTGTAATATTTCTTATTTGTCTGGAAAGAGAAGGATAGCTGGGCTTCCTTTGTTATAACCTTTTATATAATAATTTCTATGCTAATTTCTATGACATTTCTGTTACTTTTTAAATAAATCTTAGCTATAAGTAGGGTACTTTAATAATTACAAAATTAAGAATTAATGTATACACCTTTGCTGCAAATTTAAAACTTCATTTTCTGCACTCTTTGAGATGGCCTGAAAAATGCGTATTCGTTAAGCTGTGCAAATCGCTTCACAAAGCGTAATGAAGTGCATAATTTACAAACGATTACGATGATTCCCTCCACACTTTGCCTTTTTCATTTGCATTTGTCTGGGAATTAAGTGATCAGAGTTTTGTTGCCTGAAACAGACATGGCCAGGGGCCAACCCGAAAGTCTGTTCATATCGGTGTACTACTTAAGCCCAATAAAGATGTGCATATTTTTTAGCCAATTACCAAAAGATTGCCTCAACGCTAACGTTGGCGTACGCCTTTGTGATGATGTAACGCATGGTGGGCCAAATTATGATGTCGTTAATAGAATTTCTATGCTTCAGTATCGCTATAAGCAAACATACATACGTATTTTTGATGCCAAAGCATCATTGTTTCAAAATATTACAGTATTTACACATTTTAAAGATCAGAATTCCAAAGGAATAGCAATATTTTTAATGCTAATTTAAAAACAATAATTATTACAATAATTTATAAATAAATATACATAAAATAAAATTTAATATATTTCTTAAATTATACTAAAACATTTAGTCTAAAATTGTATCAAATGCTATATTTCAATATCAATTAATTTGATTGCAAAACTAAGGTTAAACTGGTGTTATTCTCTTTTTTCACAAGATAACTTCTTAAAAACATTATTACTCCTTTTGGAAGTGACACCTGTGGCCTCCAACACAAAAAAAAATCTAAGAAAAAAAGCCCTTCAAGCTGAGTAATTTAAAATATTGAAGGCAAAGAACCGGCCCAGAGCGCCTTGATGGCACTTAATCCTTTTTAAAAAAGTTTGCCCAACTAATTGAGCAAACAAATCAAATGGCGGCCAAAACCGCATTAGGCCAACAAAAACAAAAGAGCGAAAAGAAAGCGCCAACGACGATGGGACAACAATAACATAGACTAATTAAAACAATAACAAAGAATCAGCGACGAGGGACGAAAAAGTTTGAAAAGGACTGCGAGAGCGAGCCTTTACGGAGGCAGGAAAGCTAAGCCCCTGAGCTTTGACATTCTGCAGTTTTGAATTCCGAACAGGCGCCTTAAGTTCGGGGAGCTTATGCAAAAAGCTGTCACTTATATATTCTAAAAATTTCCTACAATTTATCGCTTAAAACATACATTTTAGTAAATTGGAAAATAAAATAAAAAATACTATCAGCAAACCTAAAATCCAAAAGCTGGTTAAGGTTAATTCTTAATAAAAGCTATATATTTTATATAACATTTACATCAATAAATAAATATAAAAAGGTTCATAAATATATGAATTTTCTTCCTTAATTGTGAAACTCTAGGGCTTAAGGACTAAATTGACTCTCCTGGAGATACTGATCAAGAATAATTCTTTATACTTGATAAGTCCTTCAAGCTTTTTCTTTTACCAGTCACATTCTTAAGTAATAATAAGTATTACCTGTGAATTAATTAAAAATCCAAAGCCCCTTCCATTTACAAAACAAACAAAGTTATCATTTTCTTTTTAGTTTGCCATTTTTGAACATTTACTTGCGCACACACATGCATGGACATACATACCACATTTAATATATATATGTTACCATATAGGAGTAATATTCAATTGGATTTATTTCTGCTAATTTGATTTACTTATATGAGAACTTTTCTAGTAAATACTGCAATAGCACTAAACAAAAATTCACTAACTTAAAAACAATTGATGGAAATATATGATGCAAAAGTTTATCGTAAGAATATTTTTGTTGTTGTTTTGTTTTCCGAAAAAAATAATCATGTAGTAATAATAATAATAATAATAATAATAATAATAATAATTAAAGAAACACAGACATTTGTAGTACACTTAAAACGTAGTGGATCGAGACCCGAAGTGCTTTCCAAGTTTTGCTCAGCTTTGTTGTGTGTATATAAATTACAATTAATGATTTTTCGGGTTTGTTTTGGTTTCAGTTTGGGGGAATAGCATACAGCATACAGCATATAGCATATAGCGTACATATATATCGGATTGAGGACTCTCCGGTTCTTAAGTTTCCAGGTTCTAGCTGACAGGCTTCCAGTTCTTAGACTCCAGCGCTTACGCCTCCTTCTCCTGTTTGTGCTTAAACTGGTTTTTAAGGAGGCCAGGCAACAGGGAGGCACAGGCGCAGACCATCAGGATGCCCATCGATGTCCAGGAGAAGGCTTCGCTCGAGCTGGTCATTTTCTGCAATGTCTTTCCCGCCTGAATGGCAATCACCGAAGGCGGTGCGACACCGCAAAAGGTTCCCAGGGCGAAAATGTGCAGCGGCACACCAATCACCGGTGAGGCCAGATTGATGAACCAGTTTGGCAGGATCGGCGTCATGCGCAGGAATAGCATATAGTTGAACAAACTGTCCCGGTACTCCTCCACATGCTTCGACCACTCGCTGGTCTTCTTTGGCCAAAAGTGACGGATCAGGCGACGTCCCACCAGGTTGGAAAGTGTGTAGCATAGGGTGGCGCCCAGCGCCGAGCAGAAACAGATGAGGAACAAGGCAATCGGGAATTTGTACAGGAATCCAAGCAGAATCGACAGGAACAGCGATCCGGGAATGGCGAATGTTTGCAGGCTATAAATGGAATTTCAATTTGGGTCAAGGCAACCAGTGGCAGGCGGTTTGATCTGAATAATAGCTGCTGAAATTTTTTCTACAGTATCCACTGGCCAGGAGCCAATATAAAATAGTTCCCCCCCTTGTTTTCTTTGGTAAAATTAAAAAGAAAAAGAAACAAACACGGAATGATCACTGTTCTTTAGGATTAGCAATAGATTTGATGGTCAGTTGGACGCGTGCTTGTGCTCGGCCACGGGCTGTGTGCAGCTATTAATAGATGCGAAGACCTGACAATGGCACCCCCATCGCGACGAGTATCTCAGAGATTCCCCCCCCTCCGAAGAATCGAATCATCTGGCATCGGACCACGTACTGTGCAGATGCCCGATAACAACGACATCGAACACTCACTCACACAAACACACAGGCGGATCACAGGCAAATAAGAAACACAAACAAAAGAGTATGTACATACTTATTTGCTCGCCTTGGCTGGTTGTGGGGTAGGGAGGGGCTAAAAACGCAATTGAATTAGCGGAAAAGAGAGCACAAAACAAAACTGAAGACGACAACAAAAATTAAATGTCCAGCTCAGCTGATTTCTTCGGCGAAAACAGCAACAAACACACAAAGAATGCGTCACACGAGTGTCCAAAGTCGATTCAAGGGGGAGCGAGAGAGAGAGAGAGAACGTTGGCATTAGGCTGGACCCATTACATAACTTTTCTTTTCATATTGTCTACACTCCCAAATACTTCTTTGGATGCTAGATTTTTTTCAGTATTACCACCAAAAAATTAACATTTTACTATCATAACAAATTGCAATGAAGAATACACTAAAACTCAACAGGTCCACCCTAGGAGTGCACTTGGTGCCTAAGATAGTGAGTGCGTGTGGGAGAGAGATATTCAGAGCATGAGCGAGAGCGAGAGAGCGACTGCATGCGACACCTAAATATCAGCTGAGCTGCGCGCACGTTCTGTGGGTGCCCGTGCCCCACTTCCTGGTGCCATCTCGCTCGTTCCCGCACACCGTGTACGGAACTACCCACGGAACGTAATTAATATGCACACTACGGCGATCGGCGGTGATCGTGCATTAATTAAGCCCAAACACAAATGTACGACCGGCCGTGAATAGTTTGTGCTGCCGTCTGTCCGTTTGTCTGCCTTTTTCGTTAATCGGGTCAAGGTTAATGTCGAACAATAGAATTCTTATCTAATCGATTGCCGATTCTAGACATTCGATTTCTTAGCATTGGTAAAGGATACAATACGTAGGCGACCACAACGCCGAACATCACTTCGAAGTAGTACATGTCCTTGTAGCGATCAAGGACCTTGGCCAGCATCTTAGCATCTTGGATATCACGCGGTATTTTCAAATGTTGTTTTTCCGACCTGCGGAGAAGAATAAGAAGAGCAACAAGTCGGGGTGTAAACACTTTTGGTGTGCTAATATGGGTGGCAAGTGGCGTGACTCGGCTTATATATGTGTGTGTGTGCGCGTGCGTGTGTGTGCTTGTCTGTAAACCCTCTCGCTAACAGTGTTGTTATTTCTGCCATTTTTAAGCTAAATTTAAATTTATAAGATCATTTTTTACCAATAAAACAGTAACCTAAAACCATTTTTTATAAAGATAACATTATTTTCTTTATAGGTATGTAAAATTATTACTTCCATTAAGCGTGGGCATTCGAGATAGTCAAAAAGATAACTGATTTTATAAATGCTATAAAAGATATTGATGTAATCATTCGGTAACTATTGGCAGTTGCCTTATAAAATTTTATATACACACATATCTACAAAACAGTAAATAAAAGAGCCCGAAAAAAGACTGATAAGAACATTTCACAACATCATCAATTAACGACGAATATATAGGGCTTAACTCCTTCTAAAAAATCACAAGTTGCTAGCGACAATGATTATGCGATGAGTTTGCAATTTTTTTCATGCGAATTAAAATTTAAAAAGAAATGGAATTGATATTTTACAGAACATTTGTATGTTTTGAACTCTCAACAAGCTGATAACGTTTTGCCCGTCACATTTGCTGATTAGTAGTTCTTCATCAATCAGTTCGAGGACAAAATTAGTACATAATTCATTCACATTGAAGACATTTAAACAGAAAGAAACTACAGAAACGGGTTACCTATATCAACAGATTTTTACAGATAGATTTTGATATTTATATTGAAAATTAGCAATTCGTAATGTGAGTTGTGGTGTAAATTCTTGGAAAACAAAGGCATTCTCATGCTGTGACGAATATTCCTATTACTGGGATCTAGCTACTTTCAGCGGATCGCTTGGCGACATCTCTGCTCGCAAATCAAGCGAGACCTGCGCACACACACACACTGTCACACCCGCTCGACTTTTTTTTACACCTCACAGGTGCACGAATGCGCTGGGGACACATCATCCGTGGAGACGGGGCTCTAATTAAGCCAACTTACGCGTTCAGCTCGGGGAATATGGCGTACACATAACACATGGTGGCCAGGCTGGCCACAAAGATCGCCGCCACAATGACCAGGGACTTTTTGGTGGCCTTCTTTTCGTCCGGGGACATTGCCTGCTTTTGTGGCGTGGCCTGTGGCTGCTGCTGTTGTTGAGGCTGATCCTGTTCCTGCTGCATTTGTTGCTGCTGCGGCTGTCCCAACGATTGGTCATTTGAAGGCTTGTGCCGTGCGCCGTTTCGCAAATTCAAAGTGCTGCCTACTACACCGTTCAGCTTTGGCATCTTATCAGTGTTGTCTGGAACAACATGGAAAAGGTGGTTATTTCAGATTATAGACACTACTGAAAGGTTAAACACAACAATTGTTCCCTTTCGTGCATGTCTTCCGTCTTCCTCTTACACCCAGCTGATAAGCCAAAGACGAAAAAGAAGAAGAAACAAAAACCAAACTCACCCACACTATTGCAGCAAGACATTGCGGTAAAACAGCTCCACAAAACAGGAACAAAAAAAAACAGCTCGGCTTTAATTTTACAAGCACAATATTTGACTCATTTAGCGTCTAAGCAATTTATCAATTGTTGTTATTCGCCTCTGTGTTCGTTGTCTGTGCGCCCGCGTGTGTGTGTATTTGCGCGCCAGCAATAATTGTTGTTGTTGTTGGTGTTGTTGTTTTCCTCTCTATCCGCGTGCGTCAGTATGTGTGTATGTATTCACAATGAATTCAATCAATATTGTAAAAAAAATATATAAAAAAAAGTTTGTCTAACAAAATGTGTAGACAATACAGTCGTGTTTTGCTGGGCACTCGGGTTTTTGTTTCCTAGAACTAAGAATTTTGAGAAAACTTGTGAGACGCGCGCTCTCGCCGAAAAATAATAAATTTATTTAATTTTGATGACAGTGTGCCCGCAGCCAGTTCCTCTTGGAAATACCACTTTTTATAGAATACACCAAAAAATACCACAGTGAAGTAGGAGTAAAACTATGCTAGACATTTGCGGTCAGTTTGTTTTTGGATTTTCTAATTTAATTTCGGATTTTTATTTAATTATAATTAAAATAAGAAAGCTTATATATATATGTGGCTTATATTTACAAAGCCACTTTGTATGTAAGGGTATCTCTAAATGTGTGATATCGATGTTATCGATAGCAAAAATAACAAATGCATTTTTTAAACATAAATCTATTGTTTTCAGAATAAAAAAAAAGTTAATAAAAAGTCCATTTAGTCTTAATGCTTAGGCATCCGTTGCCATCTTATTCTTCAGCTGACGGTACAGTGAAATCATCTTGTTGCGCTCGTTTTCTAGCATGGATCGTGTGGCCGCCGGGAGATCCTTTCGCTTGCCCTTCATCTGTGCCTTGGTGGGCGGCTTGAAGGCCACCTTGGATTTGGCCGCCACCTTTTGCCCACTGTCTTCTTGCTGGTCTTGATCCGCTTCACCTGTGCCGGGATTTAGTATGGTTTTCAGGAGCAGATTGGATTTGCGTCCCGGCCGTGGCACCGTCTCGTTCTTCGGCGCCTTCCTGGGTAGCGTCTTTAGGGATGGTGGCGCATGTACGATCTCGCCGAAGGCGAAAACATCCCGTTTATATTCCGTGGGCGGGGCGCTCTTCTTGTTCTCGGAATCCACCTCTTCCTGGGCCTCCTTATAGGCTCTCTTTATCAGCTCCCTGCTGGTTTTGGCATCCATTGTCGCCTTTTGGGGGGCATTATTAGGCTTTCTTCGTCCATTTTTGCCCGCAGCTTGGCGACGTTCCTTTTGTTTCTGTTTAAGCAGTTCATCAATCTCGTTTTTCGGCCTCTTCTGGACCGTAATCTCTCCTGTTTTTGGATTCCTAATCACATTTACTCCATATTTGGCCTCGTACTGAGCCTCACGCACAGAGGCACTGGTGATGCGGTTAACGCGACGCAGATAATCCTCGTCTGTTTCGTTGGCAAACTGTTTGATATTTTTGACTTCTTTGGCCGAGGAGCCGCCGCCGCCGCCGCTGGTCTTGGCCCCTAGCGACGATTTGGGAATATCCTCCTTGCCAATGGCACCCAGTTTCACCTTCTTTCCGGTTTTGGTGGCATCAGCTAGTTGCTTGAACTGACGGAACTTGAAGGACACCTGCTGGTCGTCCTTCCTTTCGGGCGGATTGTTCGTTACTTTGGAGAGTCTGCAATGGAAATATGTTAATGCGGTGTTTCGATGTGATTATGGATCGAGTTGGTACTTCTTCTCCTTCTGCTCAATTTGCTTGAGGGGATCGCGAATGCCGTGGTGCTTCCGCACTGGAATTTTACGTTTCCTGGCCATTATTTATCTGCCTTTCGTTGCAAACTCGTGGTTTTATTTACAAAAATTACGATGACATAGAGGTGAATATCGATTATGCTATCGATATCATCGGCTGAAAAAGATCTATCAACAGTTCAAGATATTTATAAATAAATGTGAAAATTTATATAAAATGAATTTAAAATTAAACTTTAAAATCAAATTTACAATTTGTAATTTTTTAGTATAATATATATTTATATTTACAACGGTTGCCAATTACAGCATAGAAACTTTAAATGTATTTGTAATAAAAGTAAAAATTGTTGAGTTTTTCCAAAATTTTATTGAAAATAAAAATCAAATAATAAACATATAATCTTTTTGAAATAAAGTTCCTTGTTTGAAAATGTTAAATGTTGAAATAATACTATACTAAGCCTTCAATTGGCGCTGCTCATATTTTAACTGGAAAACGTCTTTAGATTTTAGTCCCTTACGTCATTTATAGATTGTAGAATACGTCAGAAGTTTCTTTATGTCGTATATAGATTGTAGAATGGGTCAGAAGTTCCTTCTTTGGAAGTATTGAATGTTGAAATAATGCTGTACGAAGCCTTAAATTGTCGCTGCTTATTGTTTAACTAGAAAATGTATGAATTAGATATTAGTCCTTTATGTCGTTTATAGATTGTAGAAAGTTTCAGAAGTTCCTTCTTTGGAAATGTTGAAATAATGCTGTACGAAGCCTTCAATTGGCGCTGCTTTACGCTGTTCTTTTTTGTCGCTTATAGATTGTAGAATGGGTCAGCAGTTGGATTATCATCATTATCGTTGTTGCTTAGCCAGAATTCATCGTTGAACTCACAGTTCGGTTCGGAGAAGTTAAGCATGGAATCGGCCGGGTCGCTGGATGGCGGCGATCCAGCCTTTGGGTCAGGATGCTTAAACTCTTTGGGCTGTGCCATTGGCAACTCAAAGATATCGTCATCGGTTGTTGGATTTTCTTCTTCATCCAGCCTCTTTGGCGACCAAATCTTAAATTCATCCTGCTTGTCCACATCCATGGCAGCAGCGCCGCTGGTCTGTTGGCCAAACCGTAAATATGCCTCGCGCAATTTCTCTTGGAGCAACAAACGCTTATATAGATCTGGTGGTGGCATAACCTCAACGTCGAGCACTTCAGCTTTATTCTTATTGTTCGACTTCTTCTCCAGGGACTCCTTGACATTCCCTTCAATGCCAGCTCCTTCCTTATGCGGTAGCTTCTTAACTTGTGTTGATTTTTTCTTTCCTGCTTCTACAGCGCCTGATTCCTCTCCATCTGACTCCATCTGAACTATTTCATCTTCTTCTGCTGACAGATACTTTGTCTCGTCAATTTCCTCATCTCCATATTCGACCTCGGAATCCATATCCTTCCAATCTTCGCACTCCTCCATCTCTTCGATGGGTCCTACCATCTGCTTTGATCCGCTTCCAGAGTTCGACTCAGTATTTGCCCCTCCCACGGAACCGTCATCAGTCGACATTGAGGAAAATCGGTTCACGATGTGAACGCTTTCCAAATGGGGCGAAGCAACAAAACGTACTTGCTTGGTGGGCGATGGGGTGCCGTCGCGACGATGCAAAATAGACTGCAACGCCATCTCCTGCTGCTCTGATCCGCCGCCTTCAGTTACATCCCTCTTTTGCTCGGGCTTTTCATTATCCTTGGCTTTGGTAAGCATAAATTTGCTGATGAAGTCCAAAGCCGGCAAAAGGATTGAAGAATTGGACCAACCTTTCGATGGCATAGAGGGATTCTCCTTGTCCTGTTCTGAATCCTGGCATGATTGGTCGGTCGACTGCATAAAGAAAAAAATATGCAAATTTATAAATTAAGTGAATTCGGAAGAGAAAAGAGCAATGCTACAACCTTTGCCTCGTTTGCCAAGATCAACTTTCTGTTTTCCAATATGCGAATTATCTTCTTATTACGATTTTCCGTGGCATTTTTCAGCGCCCTTTGCATCTGGCGCTCTACATTATCCTCTTCCAGCTCCAAAACGGCCAGCTCATTTTCGCTACTCTCCTTTTCGATCAAAACCTCTCGGATATTCTTTACTAAAGTCGGATTTGATAAGGAAAATGTATTAGGAGAAATATTCGTTTAAACATATTCCATATGTATGTATATGCAAATATTTTGAAAGTAATTCACAGAATCTTACCCATGGGGCGACCATCGAGAAGGTCTAGGTCCTTGGATTCATCATCGAACTTTTTTTGCATTAAAGTAAGCTCGCGAAGGGTTTCGTCCTCCTTGCACTTCACTGTATAATTGAGGATATTTCCTATTTCCAACTCATTGATCAAGCGCCCCAGATTCTCGATCTGCTTGTGGCAATTCTCTACAGATTCCGACGCCATTACAGCCGTGCTCTGCGCCTCCAATGCCACATTTATCACTTGATCACATATATTCGATTGGAACTGCAGTCCCTGTAATTCAGGCTGAATATCTGTGGCAAGAGAAAGCACGTGGCAAGAGTAAGCGCATGTGGCAAGAGTATGCATGTGGCAAGAGTATGCATGTGGCAAGAGTATGCATGTGGCAAGAATATGCATGTCTCAAGAGTAAGCATGTAGCAACATGACGACGCGCCAGAAATATTCATGACACTCACCTTCTAATTGCTTGCGCACTTGCTGATTTTTTTTAAGCGCCTCCTCCAACTTAGTCAGAAGTGTGCTTACTTTATCATTTCGAATGTATGATTTTCTGAGAAAACTGTTTGCAATTGGAAAATTCTCCATTTTAGCTGGCGTCTTCGGCGGTCCGACCGCGTCCGTTAGTTTTTCAAGATGCTTTCAGCGCGCTATCGATAAGTGAAGCCGATGACCTGGACAAGTGTTGGCGAGTGCGGTGCATGCGATAGAATATATATCGCAAAACATACAATATATATCGTTAAATAATTTTTCTCTAAATCACTTTACTTTATTTTAATTCAATAATCATCTTTATTATGAACACAATTAATTAATGCACAATATAAATATATGAACAATTAGTAACAAAAAACAATTGTTCACATCTCGTTCTCACCTGCTTGACCAGTGTTGCGAAGCGCTCGTCTGAAATCAGCTGGCAGCGGTGCTTGTAAAAAAAAAACTGACAGCAGGCCAGGAGATTTCACACATAAGAGCAAATAAGCTTTTTCCGTAGCCGCAGCTCCTTTTTGGAATCGACAAAATGCTGACGAATTGTGCCACCAGGACACTGGCCGCAGTGGTAAGTGGATTGCCCCTCAAAAGTCAATTGCCTGGGCCTGGGGAATGGTTACTGCCTTTGCCCATATTTATGTTATATAATTATGCCGAGGAAAACAATAACATTAAAAGGATTTAAATGATTTTTGCAGCGCGGTGGAATCCGGGCAATCAGCACCAGCGGCATCCGGGCCAGTGACAATCTCTTTGTGCATCGCGACACCCCGGAGGATAACCCGAACATCCCGTTCGAATTCACCGCTGAGAACAAGAAGCGCGTGGAGGCAATCCTTAGCATCTATCCGGAGGGCCACAAGCGGGGTGCCATGATCCCTCTGCTGGATCTGGCCCAGCGCCAATACGGCTGGCTTCCCATCTCCGCCATGCACAAGGTGGCCGAGATTCTCGAGCTGCCCAATATGCGTGTCTACGAGGTGGCCACCTTTTACACGATGTTCATGCGCAAGCCCACCGGCAAGTACCACATCCAGGTGTGCACCACCACGCCCTGCTGGCTGCGCGGCTCAGACGAGATCCTGGAGACGTGCAAGAAGCAGCTGGGCATCGGTGTCGGAGACACCACCAAGGATAAGAAGTTCACCATTTCGGAAGTGGAATGCCTGGGCGCTTGCGTCAATGCGCCCATGGTGGCGGTCAACGATGATTATTATGTGGGTTTTCTTGAGACATATGCAAAGACAATTCTCATATTATATTTTTATACATTATTCTAGGAGGATCTGACTGCCAAGGATATGCAGGATATTCTGAGAGACCTTAAAGCCGATAAGCCATCGCCACCTGGTCCCCGCAACGGTCGCTTTGCTAGCGAGCCAAAGGGTGAGCCCACATCCTTGAGTGAGGAGCCAAAGGGTCCCGGTTTTGGTCTGCAGCCCGGTCTCTAGGGGATTTAAGAGCCAATAAATAACACCTTAACACTGATTGTCGAGAGAAAAAATTTTAATAAAAGTTAAGCAACTCTAAAAGGTCCCCGATTGGATTTAAAAAACGTGGTTTACCTTAAAAAAAAAACCCTTTTTACGCATTAGTTTACATGTATTTATTTATTTCATACTGGAGATGCTTTTGCAACTCGTCTAGTAATAATATTACACCCAAATATTGATTGGAGAATTGAAAAGAAATGTGAGAGGCTTTATCTGCAGCTGTGTTCCTTTTTACTTAACTAAATCTGCTTAGTTACAGAATCAAAGAAGTGTTTCTTTTTACTTAAATCTAAATCTAGAACTTCTTACACCCTATTATACGCTGTCTGGGTGCAAGCACAACCAGATATAATACTACGAATATATCGTGGTGCTTGAGAACCCACTTAAGTTCTAAATAAATCTTCTGTATCTTCTTTAGTTTCCCGCGCTGGACTTCTATATGGATTGTGATGCTGCGGCGCTTGTTTAAATGTATGTTTTTGTATGTATGTATGTTGTATATGCTCCCCTCCAGCTGGAACATATTTAAAATGAACAAAAACAACAAAAAGAAACCCAAAAACAAAACAAAAATGTTCAGAATTTCAGAATTCAGGCAAGCGGCCTTCGCCGACGTGGTGGCGGGGCAGCCGTTGAAATGTCTGCCCTGGCCGCAGCCTTCACTCACTCCTCGCCATAGAAAACCCTGGAAAAAAAAATACAAGAATTAAGTACAAGAAATAAGTATTTATTAAACCTATTTAATTACCTATTTTTGGCGGCGGAGCGCTTGGAGGAGCGCTCGATGCGATTGTGTATGTTGGTCCTCGGATAGCACTCGTTGACCAGTCGCTTGGTCTTCTTTGGCGACTCACGCAACTCCTTGGTATCAACATTTTTTTGCGTTATCAATTCACGTTTATATTTCTCTATTAGACCCTCGCAAAAGAGATTTGACTCGGGCTCCCAGGTGTCGTCTTTGGCCCCGAAACCCTTCCATCGTATGCGATAAAGATTGCTGCCATCATCGTCCTCGACACAGTCAACAATGCGTTCAACCACCCATTCCTTTTCGGGATCTGCCGAAGACGTAGCCGGTTTCTTGGCACCACCACCAGCATTACCACCCGGTGGTCTTCCTCGTCGACCGTTTCCAGTATTCTTAACGAGTTTCGGCCTGCCTTTGGCCTTTGCCACGGTATCAGTTTTTGCCTGCTAATTAAAATGATTATTTTAGGAGCTAATTCAAAGCTTAAGCTTAAAAAAACTCACCTTGTTGCGGAACTGAGCAATCAAATCGTCACAGTTTAGACCATCCTCGAGCTCCCAAGTGTCAAAGTCCTTGTTGTAACCCTTCCAGCGCACCAGAAAGTATGAGGCGCCGCGCAAAGTCTTGTGACCAACAATAGCCTCAACCTGGAATTTATTAGAAATTATTATATAATATTTAATATTCGTTTTAGGACTTAAAAATTATAAATACAAAAAATTCTTAATTCTGATTGGAAGAAATTCGAAACTCGTAGTATTTTCGCTCTAGTATTTCTAGTATTTATCTTGCTTTCAATATAGAAACCACATTTTTTATGCTGAGCAAGCATATTTCGTAGACATCTTTAAACAATCATAAAAAAACACACCTCATACTCCTCATCCGGTGAATCGGCGTCGGCTTCAACGTTGCTGTTGGCCTGATCATCATCATCATCATCAGTTTCATCTTTACGCTTGGTAGTTGCCTTCTTTCCGGCCGCCTTGGTTTTGCCGGACGACTTGCGGGGCTTTTTGGCTCCAGCAACGTTGCCATTCAGTGGCAGGTCGTCGCTATCAGTAGATCCGGATCTATCCGTGGATTTAGCCTTGCGCTTGCTGGCTTGCTTCTTCGTGTCCAAAGAGGAAGAGTTGGAGGCTCTGGAAGTGGCGTCTCCGTTAGAGCCCCGCTCCGCTTCCTCGCTGTCGCGGTCGGGGGCGGCTCCATTTTTGCGCCGTCCCTCGCTTTCCGACTTCTTCCGGCTGAGCTCTTCCGCCACCACCTTCTTCTTTCCTAATTTGACCATTTTGTTATCGAAGGTGAACGCTTTTACCGAATTGTTTACTTCGCGTTAACCAAGTTTTTCTTTTTTGCCGCGTACCTGCAGCCAACACACACAACAACAAATTCCGGAATTTTTCGACGACTGTACACTATCAATGTAGCGTTGTTAAAATACCGATATAACTATCGGTAACACAAAAAGCTACAACTCTAGCAACCTATCGATAGAACTTTGCTATCAGTCAGCTGTTCGCTTGCACAATACTTTTTGTTTTGTGTATTTTTAACAAGTTTTTTTTAATCAAAATGAGACTGACAAGCGTTTTACTGAAAAAGGTCAAGAGCAAGTGAGTGAATCCTTTCAATCTGCATCAAATTTGAGTTTGATACAAATGTTTTTTTTTTTAACTACAGACGCATTATGGTTGTGCTGGAAAGTGCGGTCAGCGGACATCAGTTTAATGCCTTCCGTGATCGTTTGGCCGACAAATTGGAGATAATACGCTTCGATCCTTACAGTGAGTACAGTGGAACACAACTAAATGTTATAATTATCATATTAAAAGTAGTCTCGCCGGCAAAATCTGTTAATTTCATAATCAAAACATTGAAAATGAGTGAGAGGGACTGACAGCAGCCTAGTAAGTGCGAGTGAAACGGCAATAGCGTTAACTCTTAGATGGTGCCCTGGGGTTTAATGACAAGACTCCTAAATATATTATTATTCTAGTTTATATCTCAACCAATTTTTTTATCTTTCAGTTCAGAAAGAAAGCCTCTATCGCGAACGCAAGAAAATCAGGAGCGCCTAAGGACTGATGTATTTTCCCCTCTCTTCTTTTCCAAAAAAAATAAAGTAAATTTTATATTTTTAATGAAACAATGTTTTAAATGTACACAAATTTGCGATTGAGTTTCATAACCCGGGCGGGCTCCTACAGAACAACCACAAAACTCTTGGATTTTGTGGGCCGAGTGCTCAAATGGGAAATGAATTACAAATTATATGATATTTTATGTGATGTATGATTTACAATGAAATGATGGGAGTTAAGGGACTTCTTCCTACATATTTTGCCAGGCAAAATAGCAGAGTCCGCATCAGTAATACTATATTTATAACAATATTATTTATCTTCTAGTTATTACATGTTTTGTTTATTTTTTTTAGGTTTCTTTTTGTTTTATTTAAACGGCTTCTCGGTCATCAGGAGACCTCGCTCCCAGAGAGCCGTAGCCACCTCCATTCTGCGATCAGCGCTTTTCAGTGGCAGCATAGATACATTAATATAGATGGGATAGGCTTTTATCAAATACTCGATGACCTCCGCCTCAGCGGCCTCGATCTCCATGAAGTTGGGTTCGTACTTGCAGTACTCCAAGGCGTTGTCCACGTAGTAATAAATACGCAGCGAGTCTTCGCAGCGCATCAGTCGTATAATATTGGCACGCAGCAAACGGACAGAAGTCTCTTCGGTTATCTCGTAATCACAGATGGAATAACCCTTCTCGTCCCGATCGCTTCGCGAACCAAAGACCGTGCGCACCTTCTCCTCCGGCAGAATTGTAGGTGGCAGGGCTTCGTGCTGGAACTTTTTGGCCACCTGATCGACCGCCCAGTCGATCTCCTTCTCCGTGGGCACCAGAAACTTGCGCACCATGTCTTGGATTTCCTTTACAAACTGAGCGCGCGTACGAGTATTGTCGCTGGTGTGCACCAAGCCCATATTTTGCCACGTATGAAGCGGTAGACCGCGACGCATGTCCAGATTCTGCTTGACAGCCCGCTGCAGGACGCATGGCATCAAATGTTCCATAAGATTGGCATACGCCTGCTGTTGATAAACACTCAGCGTTATGTGTAGCGAATGATGGTCCTTTTCGGTGATCGCCTGGTGGACAGTGCCACGGGGGAAGTACAGAATATCGCCGGCCTCCAGCACCTCGTCCAGCACGGGCTCGCCCAGTTGCTCCTGGCTATAATTGCCAGACGATTCGCGGGCCAGCACATCGGCCGGCTGAAGCGGCATGTACAGGCGCCAGCGCTTGCGTCCCTCTATTTGCAGGACAAAGGCCTCGATGTCATCAAAGTGCGGTGCAAATCCCTGACTATTTGGCGGCGTCAAGTAGACATTTGCACCAACCAGGCAATGGAAAAACTCCTGCAGCATGCTGCACACCTGACGCAGTCCTGGCAAATAGGTTGATGGATTCAGAATACGAATGCTGCAGCCATCGCTGTAAAAGCCCCAAACCGTTGGTGGCTTGGCTCTGCCTTCCGGATTCAGAGTCTCGCGCTTGCCGTCCGTGTAGCTTGTGACATCGATGTTCGTGGTGAACTCCAGGTGATTATTAATCAGCATTTCGTCAATCATCCGGAATGAGATCAGCTCAGAGAAGAAATTGGGGTTCTTGCGCTGCACCAGGCAGGCGTTCTTCTCCCAAAAGTCACTGAAGAAGACATCCGGCTTGACCGGATTCATGATCCACTGTAAAAGGCGGCGACCCTCCTCGATGCTATTGTTTTTATGCACATTCTTGGGTACTTCAGCAATGGCTTGCTGCTGCTGCTGCTGCTTGACTTGTTTGCTGGTGCTGGGTTTCTCGTTATCCATTGCTTTCGCTGGCAAAGGGCAGGATTTGGCCTCTTTGCTGGTGCTGGGTTTTTCGTTATCCATTGCTTTCGCTGGCAAAGGGCAGGACTTGGCCTCATCAGCAGCCGCAGCCAGGGTATTGCGTTTTTTTGGCAACGAGGAGGAGCTGGATTTTGCAACTGTGCCAGCGGGCAGGGACTTGCGTACGACCAGCGGACAGTAGGGAGCCTTGCCATCCTCTTGCACGGGCGCAGTTTGTTCAAGGCTGCGACGCTGCTTGCGCGGAACTGCCGCCGGGCTGATTTCATCGCGCTTAACGGGCTGTTTATTATTATTATTATTATTTGCGTCATTCTGGGCACCTCGCTTGCGATCTGTTGGCCTGGCGGCCAGGGATTTTGGCGGCGCAGCCTTTGTGGCGGGTGGCGACGGCGACGCTTCGGAGATGTTCATGGTATATTCAGTGTAATCATTGTCGTCGTCCTCAGAGTCGGATTTATCCTCCCAGCTTTCATCACTGAACCGAGATGGCGGCACTTGAACTTTATGTTGTTCCTTTTGTGCTGCTGCAGCCTTTTTGGCCACAGGATTTGGGTTTCCCTGTTTTTTAGCTACTCCATTGGCACGGGCTTTTGATTTACCGTTGTTGCCGGTGTTAGCTTCACCGTTCTTTTTCACCGCTTTTGGCCTTGCTCCTCCGGCGGTAGCTCCGCCGGCAGCAAGTGGCGTTGATGTTGATGCCATCTTCTTGGGCATTTTGTAGAGCGTGAGTCTAAAAATTGGATAAAAGTCACGCAGCGTTAAATCCAATCAAGAAAATGAAAAAAAGTTTTAAAGTTTAAAAGTTATGCACGTGTTTGATAGTACAATTATTATCGCCGGTGGTCTATCGATTAATCGAATCATACATAGCTTGGTGGGAATAAAAATGTAATAAAAAGACTTTTGGCATGGCTGCTACTTAAATTTCTTCTGTCAGGTAAAATATTTTGGATTTTTAGCATTTCTGTGGAAGAAAAAAGGTGTAATTAACAACGATAAATGTATTAAAATAGTGTGCCCGCCTCTGGTTCAGAATGGCTTTTTTAAGAACATGCCTTAAAGCCCGATGGTCACACTGCGCCCACAGCACGTGTAGAATTCGTAGCTCTTCCAACAACATTTCCAAATAGTTTAAGTACATTGTGGCTTAATAGTGGCTTAAAACATGGTCAGTTCGGAGGCAAACGGAACTGCAAAGGTGGCGAAAACAGGCACTAAGCCACCGCCGGCCTTCAAGCACAACAAATCACCCGGCAAGCCCGCTAATGGACAGAAATTCAAATCTGCCGGAGGAGGAGGAAATGCCAAGAGATTTGATAAGCCCGGTGGTGGAGCGGGAGGTTTCAAGAAGTTTGACAAATCTGGCGGAGGATTCAAGAAGTTTGATAAAAAGTTTGCTGGAAACAACAATAATAAGTTTGCTGGAAAGCCACAGGCGCCGGCGGAGGGAGAGAAACAGGATTGGGCTAAGTTCAAGCAGGAGAAAAAGGATCTCAAGCTGAAGCGCAAAAGTACCAGGGACACGTACGAAATCACCAAGGAGGCCAAGCAGATTTACGAGAAGCTGCGATGGTGAGAATTTTACGGATTTATAGTCATAACAAATAAATAACAATCTCTTTATCTTAACAGCCGCCGCACGGAGAACAAGGACAAGCTGGTCGAGCAGATATACAAGGTCCTGAATGTGGGCGACACCATATCGAAGGTGGTTAAGGCCCACGATACCGCCCGCGTGCTCCAATGCATGCTTAAGTACGCCTCACCTGCTCTCCGGGCCGAAATCTCGGAGCAGCTGCTGCCCTTCACCGTGGACATGTGTCAGTCGAAATATGCACAGTTTTGTGTTCAGCGAATGCTTAAATACGGCGCCCCAGCGACCAAAACGAAGCTGGTGGACAGCCTCATGGGTCATGTGGTGCGACTGGCGGGTCATAGCATTGCCAGTGGCTTGCTAGACACCATGTACCAGAGTGCTACGCCCCAGCAGCGCATCCATATGCGGCAAGAGTTCTACGGTGATCTGTACCGCAAGGCGAAGGATTCGAGTGTCAAGAAGCTAAGTGATACCTACAAGGAGACAACCAACATGAAGGCATCCATTCTGGGCTCTGTGAAAGCCAATTTGGATCATGTGGCCAATAAACAGCTGGTGGATAGTTCCCTCGTTCATGCCGTGATGCTGGAATACCTGCGTGCCTGCGATGAGGACGAGGAGAAGCTGGAGGAGACAGTGACTGCCTTTGCGGCCCTTGTGCCCCACATGCTGTCCACCAAGGAGGGCAGCGAGGCCGGTGTCATTTGCTTTTACAAATCCACGCCCAAGAATCGTCGAGTAAGTGACATAAAAATCAAAAGACTTTGATTTAACTAACTGCCGCCTTTGTTTTCTATTACCCCAAAGGCCATCATCAAGAACATTAAGGAGCATCTACTGAAGATTGCCACACATGAGCATGGCCACGTTTTCCTCATTTCCCTGCTCAATGCCCTCGATGACACAAAGGCCACCAAGAAGGCCATCTACGACCATTTGCATGGCGATCTAAAGACGCTGGTGGGCAATCAGTACGGCCGCCGAGTGGTGCAGTGGCTGGTGGCACCGGGTGACACCACCTGCTTCCATCCGACATTTATTCGTTTGGTCGACGAGGGCTTGGCCTATGGCAAAAAGGAAAAGGAGCTGCGCCGCAAGGAGATCTTTGAACAGATCGAAGCACCAATTGCTGAAAACATTGTCGAGGATCCCGCCTTTTGGCTGTCCAACAGTCACATTGGCCTGGTCACCGCCGATGTTCTCAATCATCGTAAGGATGTCCTTAAGCTTATATTAATTATTTATATTTATTTTAATTAATTTTGATTTTCAGTTCAGGGAGAATCGTATGAAAAGGCAGCTAGCGCCTTGGCCAAAGTGATTGCCCAGCCAGAGTGGCGCATTTCAGCGGATGCGTCCGGACCACAGCCACAGGATAAGAAAAAGGCACACAACGATGTGGAGGCTATCATAGCAGAGGCCACCAAGCAGCGCAAAAAGCTGCTGCAAGCCGAGATAAGCAGCAGCGAAGACGAGGACGAGGACGAGTCTGAGGATGATGCTGAAGATGAGCCAGAGGAAGGCGGAGCCCCCAAGCAAAAGAAAGCCAAAAAGGAGCCCAAGAAGGCAAAGGAAGCGGAGCCAGCAGAAGCGGCTCCCTTAGTCTCTGGCATCGAGGAGGCTGGCATGCACATTGTCTTGAAAAAGATCCTCAAGAATGATGTTAAACGTGAGGGTGACATTACCTTTGGACAGCAGCTGCTGCAAAATCTAGCCGCCGATGTAGATGTGGTGAGTATTTCATTCATTTTCCATTTAAATAAAGTCAATCAGAAGAAGTTTTTAATGATTTAAGCTTATATTTGTTTTAATCGAATCTACAAAAGTGCTAAGAATTGATAATTGCCTAAGAGTGCTGTGTTTTAATGTTAAATCTGAGCATTTAATGAGTTTTCAATAATATTTTAATATTATTTATCCCTTTTTTTCCTTTAATTTTCAGCTCACGTCTTGGTTGAGTGTGAATCGAGCCTGTTTTGTCCTCGTCAAGCTGGTGGAGAACAGTCCTTCGTTGCTAAAGTCCTGCAAGGAGACCATTTCGTCGGAGAAAAGCCTTAAACAGACATTAGTTGACCAGAAGACGCCTGGAGCCAAGTTGTTGGTCACCAAACTGGCCTTAAACAGCAAGAAATGAAACCGAAAACGATAAACCCGTTTTGCTAGCTTAGAAAACTTAATTTTTTTAAAATACATAAACCTATATATTGAGAAATGATTGTTTTATTTATGCGATGACACTGCTGCTAATGTTTGTTGTTGTTGTTGTTGGAAATCGACCAGTAGTTCCTTAGGATTTTCGCAGGATAATATGCACTCCAGAATCAGTATCCACGATCCCCGAGAGCTGGCCTACGTTCAAGCCAAAGGCGGCCTTCTCGAATGCCGGCTGCATCTGACCTGTGAGGATCGAAAAAGTTGGTTAACAAAGTTATATTTGCTATAAACTACGGGTTCTTACCTCTGCCAAACTTGCCAAGATCCCCGCCTCGCTTGGCCGAACTGCAGTCGGAATAGGAGCGTGCCAGCTCGTCAAAGGTGGCCTCCTGCTGGACAATCTTGTTGCGATACACCTCCAGCAGCAGCTGAGCCTCCTCTTTGGTCCTGGTGATATTCTCTTCACGCCAAGAGCTGGGGCGACGACTGCCCTTGTGTTTCACCAGCAGATGCAGGCACTGGACCTCGTCCGGTGAGTCGCCTGCCCCACCGCCAGATCCACCGCCGCCGCCGGTCTTTTTGGCCGGCTCCGTGGGTTGATCCCACTGCGATTCCTTTGTGTACACGTTCAGGTAATAGCTCAAGCCTACAAATTTATAAAATAGTGTGCAAATTTGTCTTTTCATCGCCGGTCGGTGTTTTTTTCTCTATTGCGGGTATCGCTTACCTGTTGAGCGGCTAGTGCGCTTCTCCCAACCCTCGGGCAATTGTTCAGCATCGGGCATCTTGCTATATTTGTTCTTCGTTAAGCGGATACGAAAAAAAATTAAATAAATATTTCCAGGATTTTGGTTTACAGTAGAGCTGGGATACTATCGATGGCACTATCGATGTATCGAATTTTTGCCTTTCTGAGCAATCATCGATAGTTTCCCAGCTTTAGCTTACAGTCAGTGTGACCGTACGATATTACCAATAAACACACAATCGATAAAACTATCGATGGGCGCCATTATCAATGATTTGGCCAACTCTAGCCGACATTCACTTACAAAAGCACGGCCACAATTCGATCGCAAAACATTTCACCCAGTTCCGGACCAGCTTTAAAAACACCCCTTGGCCATGTCAGCGATTCCAGGACGTGCTCTTCACTATGTCTTCAAAATCGGCGATCGGGCAAAGAATGCCTTTTTCTTCCGTCAAATCTTAGGAATGAAGGTGAGGGGAACTGTGGCTGTAGATATCATCGGTTAAAAGATATAGGGGAGTTTATCACTTTAAGTGTTCATGCATAAATCGGCAGACTTTCTTATCGCTGCTGTTGTGTCTGGGACGGATGTTTATCTGAACAACGTGTCAACGACTGAACAGCAACTAGCAGTCGCTAATTAAAAAGCCCAGATGCCAGATAAAGTCATATAATGACAGTGTAACTATTATTATTCCCACTCTTTTAAATTATCTGTGTTTGAATCGTGCTCTCTCGCTCTGTCTCGCGGCAACAGGTACTGCGGCATGAGGAGTTCAAAGAAGGCTGCGACGCCGAATGCAACGGGTGAGTGCAAGCGAAATGCTTGGCTAGCTGTAAGTTGAGAGATAAAAAGAACGAATCGATAATGTATAACCCTTGCGCAGGCCCTACGACAACCGGTGGAGCAAAACAATGGTCGGTTATGGACCCGAGGATTCGCATTTCGTCATCGAGCTTACCTATAATTATGGAGTTAGCAGCTATACAATGGGTAGAGTATTAATTACTTAGTAATTACTTAGTTACGATACAAAATGGCATTATAGATCAAAGATAATGATTTGTTATAGTTAAGCTTATAAGGCTTACAGTAAACTAACCAAAAATAGAAATATGATCCTTAATTCTATATATATTTTATTATTTCCTATATATAAAACAGAGAAGTAAAGATTCTAAACTAAGATACAAAAAATAATGATTTCAACACTCGAACAATGTTGAATAAAGGACTCATCCACTCGCAATCCTCATTTTTCCTATCTACAAGTTCAAATGGCTTGTTCTTTCTTTGACAACTTTATAATTAAGTGGTTCGATCGCACGTATTCTCCTCTATTAATAGATTTGATAAGTGACTATGCGTAATTTTGAATAGATTAAAAATAAATAATCTCTTTCTTCAGGAAATTATCTTTGAGTAGCCTGAAATCTATCGGACAGTTAATTAATCTGTGATGCTATTCAAAAAACAAAAAAAAACTACTTGAACATTTTTTTGTAATCACAACTTAAATTACAATTTATAATTTAAGTTTTCTAATTAATATTAAATTTTTTCCCTCCATTTAGGCAACGATTTTGGTGGCGTAACCATTCATTCCACGGAGATTCTCTCACGGGTCGCCGAGCACTCGTATCCCGTAACCAAGGTGGCTGGCAAAGGCAGTCTGATCACCTCTCCCGATGGCTACAAGTTCTATGTACTCGAGCAGCCACCGACCAGTTCCGATCCCGTCCAGTCGGTGGAGCTAAATGTTAGCAACCTCCAGACCTCCCGGAAATACTGGCACGAGTTGCTCCAAATGCAAGTGCTCGATGAGAACACACAGAGTTTGCGCCTAAGTTACGGAGGAAACCAGGCTTCGTTGCAAATCACAGAGATTAAGGAGCCACTGGACAGGGCCAAAGCTTATGGCAGGATCGCTTTTGCCATTCCATCGGCCAAGCAGCCACCGCTTCATGAGGCGGTAAAGGCGGCCGGTGGCTCTATTCTAAAGCCTTTGATTACCCTGGATACACCGGGTAAGGCCACCGTTTCGGTGCTAATTCTTGGCGATCCGGATGGTCATGAGATCTGTTTCGTTGACGAGGAAGGATTCGGGGAGCTGTCCCAGGTGGAGCCCGATGGCGATAAGAGTCTGGATAAATACATTGGAAAAGATCCCTTCCAGCAGAAGTGATGAATTTTATGAATTTATTATGAGTTTTTTATTTTGTACATACCGTATTTTCGTATTTGAAATTGTTTTGCAGCTGTTAAGGTCGGTTTCCGGGTAACTTTTATAAAAAGATATTAATTATACTCACAAAACTGTACTTAAATTGAGTTTACATAAACTGTCGATAAACTTATTAAATGTTTGATATTTTATATTTACTTTAAATGTTTTTTTTCACATTTTCTCGAAGCAGAAGTTTAATTAATAAGTTGTTGTTAATATTCCACAAAAATTACCCAAGTAAGACGTTTCTTTGATTACGTTTTCAATCGTGTCAGCTTTTTCTCCTCATATATAAAGTGTATTTGGATTTTCCCATCATTTTCATTCGAGTTTTAGGCACCACAAAGACAGTTTCGTTTTTTAATCCTTTTTTCTTTTTTAGTTATTATTTAAGAACTTGATTTTTAGTGTTTTATAACGTATTTTGACTGAGAGACTAAGAGTCAAAAGATGAGGGACATTTCTATAGCGACGCCAAAGGTCGTCAACCAGAAACCATGGATGAATTTCGATTCAACGGAGGGAGAGAAGAGACAAATCCACTGTAGTTGGGGTGAGTTCTTGGCAAGGCGGAGCAGGGATATCGATGCCATGAGGAACTTCAATCTTTGCGTCTCACGACACGATGCTGTCAGCATGCCTAAGGCCCTCTGTTTGCGGAGTAAATACCAAAGGACAGTGGGCTTGGCTGAGGGTGCCCTAAGGGATAGTCTGAAGGCCGCGAAAGCGATGAAAGTCTGGGATGCCAGTGTGTCAATGGAATTGGCCGATTGCCTATACGATCTCAATCGGTTTGAGGACAACAAGGTCCTCTTGCACACCAATATTCGCCGAAATATTGGCACTTCGCGGGAACACTTCAAAAAGCGTCTAGATACCGTGAACGAGAATCTCAACGATAGCACTGGCGAGAGTCTGACGAAATTCTATATGGAACACTCGTCCCAAATGCCCGGTTTCTATGAACATAAAAGGGATCAACTTGAGAAGGCGGACAATCGGCCATTGTGGAAAATTCGAAAGGCTCGCGGAGAATGCGATGTCCAGAGCTTTATAGATCGAAAGGAGGAGATGCTATCGCCCTTCGAAACGGAACGTAGAAGTCGCAAAACTAAGAACTTTTATCAAAACTATTTGGGTCGAAATTGGACCGATTTTATGTTCTTGAAAACGCTTCGCAACAATCCGCAGCTGCTGCAGGACAGCAATTGTAGTTCCTCGACAGAGACGCGAGCTAATCTGGAGAAATCGTTCCAGCGTCTAAAGTCCTTTGCTCGAATGCTCCACGCCCGAAGTCCCATGTACCATGAGTACTTCCAGCGTAGTCCCGTAATGGAGGCGCGAATGAGAGAGGCGAATCTGTACAGGATCCAGTATCAGACCAGACGCAATATGCACAGTATTCTTCGAACAGTGCGGGTGCTGAGGAATAGGAAAGATATAACCGTTAGTTAATATACAAAAATATTTACATATCTAATAAAGATTAAGATTGCCTTTTTATACCACACACAGTGCCTGCGCAAGTTCGTCGAGGAAGTGATGGGCAACTATGTTATCCTGAAGACCGACCGCCTGATGCCTTGGAAGGTGGAGTTCATGAACGAGGTCTATAACCATCTAGCACTCAGTCTCTGTCAGACCTACCGCATTCCCAAAACGCGAGTGACGCCACACGATAAGAGTGCCATGTGCATGCTGCTTAATATACCCGCAACCAAGCCCTTCGAGTTCACGGAGGTCATCTTTGGCAACCGATCCTCCTATAGCTATGCGGGCCCCGAAAAGAAGTACACGGAACGAATGACCGATTACCAGTGAGTATTTAAATCGAATTTTATTTATGTTTCTTGGATTTGAAAGAGTTTTGTTATAGGAAATCCATCGAGCAACTAGAGCGGCGACTTTTGTTCGCCCGTCTGCCGATCGAGAGGGCATATCTGCTTCACGAACTGGCCGATCGGCATATGCAGCAGAATCGCTTTAGCCAGTCCCTCTCCTATGCCCACAAGGCCATCGAAGAGGCCAAGGCATGCAATAGCCTGGTGTGGCAGTTCCTCAGCATGATGATAATGGCCAAGTCGCATGCCATCCTCCACAAGTATGAACGGCAGAAGGAGATTTTGACCTATGCCTATGATCTGGCCACCGAACTGAAGTCGCCGCGCCTTTGCATCTTCATCGAACTGTGCCGCATGCTGAACAGGGACTATATAACGCTCCGGAAAATGACGCAAATGGTGACACACAAGCGAATGCGCTCCAAAATATCAAATAGATCCAGTTTCTTATCCAGCGTGTCGCCGATTGATTCCCCCTATGAGCCAGTGGACAAAACGGAGAAGGAGAAGGAACCTAATTCCCTTGGCTAATCCAATGGATTGGATGGCGGGCACTCATGTGTTTTCCAGTGCCCATCATTCGATCTGTTGTTTTTTTTGGTCATTTGAAATATGTGCTTTCTCTAACAAAAAAAAAAAAAATTTAATATTTAAAAAAAAAGGGAAACAAAAATCAAATTAAATAAAAAAATATATGTAGATGTATAAAAACATGTAAAAATCATAAAATTTAATTCAAATGTTGCAAAAAACAAAGAAAACCCTGAGAATTGTAACAAAATCATATAAATATGTACATATAAAGTTTAAAATTTGTATTTAAAAGGAATTTATTTTAATAAAACAAAACAAATTTATAGCACTTAAAAGGCGTAAAACAATAGTAAATAATAAAAATACAATATTAGTAACAACTTTTCTTTTTCTTACCCTTTTCGATAAAGTTCCTTAAATAATAGTTTATTCCAAAATACCAAAGAGTATATTGTCAAAACACTTTGTTGACATACTGTAACTATCATCCAAAAGCATTGTGCCGGTTCCACCGCAGGAATTGGCAATACGGTGAAACTGCAGTGGAAAATTTGAATTTAGTTTTAAAAAAATTCCAATAAAAACTTGTTTGTCCTGAACATGGATAAACAAACACGGGAATGCGTTTCCTTTTGAATTCGTGTATTTTTGGCCAAGATATGATCTTTCAATTTTGCCCCTCGCCATTTACAATTTTAGAACATAGCCTCATCGGTTCTCCTATTGATGCTGACCAGGAATATATAGGGTTTATGGGATCGAAAGTGACTCCTTCACGGTTAAAACAAATTTTAAAATATATTTGGAAAGGGTCGTAAGAACATGAAACGCCCTCAAGCGGCCGCAGTTTGAACTACAAGCGCAATGGATTTGCCCGTTCTATTTTTAGCATTCGTTTATCGCGGCATTGATTTTGTGTAGAGTTTTACGAGCCATGATTGAAGTAAGCAACTTGCCAGCAAAATCCCCTCGTCTGCTGTGGCTTAACTGTCTAGAGCGAAGCTTAGTTTTGTAAAAGTTACTTGCGAAAGGTTCAGGGTTCGAGCCCTGACAAAGATTATTATTTTTCTTTTTCTGGATCTCTATCAAAGGCGTTTTTATATATTGTTTTAAGTTTATTATGAATTGAAATTGTTGTTAATTTTAGTTAAATAGGTCAAAAATAATAAGAGAAAGAAGGGAAAACTAAATTCTAACCGGGATTCGAACCACCGCTGAAACCGGCTATAAGACACATATTTTTCTATGAGATATCCCCTCTATATGCATATGTAGTTCAATACTCTTTGATATTAAATACCAACCCTCCAAAAATGTAAAATTGAACATACAAAAAATCTGTAATATTTTCTGTAAGGGAATTATCAGAAATTAAAATGTCACTGGCCCATTTCTGAATATAAATGAATGACATAAATAAAATAAACACAATTCCAGCAGCTGCAGGAAAAAACTATTGAAAATACGCTGCCGAAATCAATGGAAAAGACATCGAAACGACATCCGAAATAAAATCATTTAAAAAAGCATAACAATTAAAAATCCCAGTATCACATTTAAACGAGATTATAACAATAACCAAACTAACTTTTTTGTTTGCTGTAATTATTTCCTACCCTGGGCCCCCACCCATAAAATAAAATCTAAACAAAATTCCGGCCGGGCAAAAAATTGTTTTCGCACTCTTAAATTATTTATGTGTTCGATGGGCGGCGGGAAGGAGATTGCACTTGACTCCAATTTAGCCAATAACCCAAACCCAAGTCCAGCCAGGCAGGCAGGCAGGCAGCTAGTGTGCCTGACCTCGCCCAACTAGAAACTACGATTTGCATATTTTGTTACTATAGTTTTTTTGTATTTTTTGTTGTATTTTTTGTTGTATTTTTTTGTTGTTGTCAGCATTGAATTGTCGCATGTTGGCCAGGGTTGGGAACTGCTAACTGGAACTGGAAAACTGGGCCTGAAAGAGAAATTACATTTTATTTTGTCGCATGTCGCGGAGCCCCAACAGCAACAACAACAATTGCAAGAGAGAAATCAAGGAGTTTTTTTTACAAATCAACTTTTTGTTACTCTTTGGAGTTTATAGAAAAATGTAAATAAAATAAAATATAATTATTTATATATTTTTAAAACTTTTTCATGATAATTAAACTTTTTTCATTATAAATCTATAATTATACATAAATTTCTATAATATTTATATAATTTTTATAATACTTACCGATTTTTAAAGGCAAGATTACGCTGTTATCTTGGGTAATTTTGGTAACTGAAGATCATTGTAAATAATGTTAAATGAATAAATAAAATAAATATAAATACTATAAATATTATTATTTTATAAATTAAACACCAAAAATCCATGCATAAATATTTGTTAAAAATTACCAAACTGCAGAGTTCTATTATTTGAAATAATAAAATAATTAATAAGAATTTTTACTCAATTATAAGCAATTTGAATGTCAATTAATAAATAACCTAATAAATAAACTAATAAAGTTAACTAAATAATATATCCACTTATAAATTAATTCCCTATTTTTTATTTATTATATTTAATGTTATATTATAATGGTTATTACCAACATGATTTCATGAAAAGGGTATGACAGCCGGCATGCAAAATATGCAAAAGAGCAAATGCGTCAATAAATGCAACGACAACAAATGTTTTATTGTGTCAATGCTGGCCAAAAGGGGCTAGCAAAAAGGGTTAGTTTTTGGTTTGTTATTTTTTTCTTGTTTTTATTTTTTTTTTATTTTTTTTGTAGCTTAGCCCAGCCAGCTCCCAAGTGGCCAAAACAAATGCAGGCAGCAAGCGAGTAGCGTCGCATCGCATCGCGTCGCTTCGAGTTCGAGTTTTGGACTTGTGGCACATGGCACACATATTTGCAGCTCATTATGCCAGTTGCCATTAAAAGTGAAAGAGAAACCTGCCCAAGGACCTCCCAGACACTGTGCGAAATTGTCGAAGGCAATTCTCCTCGCCAGGCGCCGCCGCCTCACCTTGCACTTCAATCAGCTGCCATCGTCAGGACGCGAAGGCAATCAACAAGCTCGAAACTCGAAGCTTGCGGCTCCTTCTTTGCTCTATGTACTTGTATTTTTCTTTCTTTCTTTCGGTTCTTTTTGTTGTTGTTGTTGTTGTTGTTATTCTCTTCGTTCTTTTTTCGCCAAGGAAACCTTATTGGCCAAATTGGGGTCAGCACAAGAAGGTCGCGATAACAGCGCAAATAATTGGTAATGGCAGCGCCACCAGAAACCAGCCAAATTGCATCGAACGTTAAGGTTCCATTTCGTCCTGACCCCCTCCGTGTTTGAGTCAGATTTTCGGGTTTGTCTGCAAGTCATTCGGAGAATCGTTTTGGAATGGTTGGACGGACTGCCGGTGTCCTGGTGCTCCTTCTTCCAGTGGCATTTATATTCTTTTCGGGTATCAACTCTGTGGGGGTTTTCACTCAACTCACTCAACTGCTTAATGTGTGGAAAATAGCTCCGGAGGTGGCAGGTCTTAGAAGGCTTTCAATTATTTTAAATACTTAAGTAATCAGTTGACTAAAACTTTATTGTTTTTTGGGTTATTCTACAGTTTATCGTTAAAGTTTTTTAATTGTAGATATTTTTAATCATCGGCTATGATCAAATCGTTGGTGTAAGGTGTTGGTGAAATGTTATAACAAATTATTTTTGATTTTTAACTGCTGGCAATATGGTAACATTATTGTAGTTTTAACGGTAAGATTATTTTATATTTAAATACTTTTTCGTAAGCCCCATAAATATTTCCACAGAAAATGTTAAAAACGGAATATAACAATGTTGGTTGGTTGGTGTAAAATTAGTATAAAATTGATTTAACTCAAGTCACTTAAAATTAATGTTTAATGGTTTGAAATGGTTTTAATTTGAATCTAAGTTAATTTCTAAACATTTTATTGTTAAAATAAGATGCATTCTTTATGTTGGAGAACTAAAAATTATTGTTGTTGAAATAGAATTCATTTATTAGTTTTCCATTTTGATATATGTATTCCTATATAAGACTTTAAATTAATGTTTCTAAGTTAAAACATAACCCCTATATGTAAATTTAATTTGAAATACTTTGTGTGTCTCTGAACGCAAACAGGTGCATCAATTTAAGGCTGCCACAAATTTCATGGCAAAACACTTGATAATAATTTCACCTCACACTTTTACTGAACTTTTCCTTTCGACTTTTTGAACTTTTCTCGCTCTGCACGGTGCAACTTTTCCGGCTAGTTGTTGTATTGTTGTTATAGTTATTGTTGTTGTGGTTGTTGTTGGTGTTGGTGTTGGTGTTGGGCCTTATTGTTATTGTTGTTGATGGTGTTACTGCTGCCATTCGCAACTAATTTACGACTGGCCGTCGCGCTGGGAAGACTCTCCAAAGACTGCGGCAATTGTCGGGCAATCCCTGCAGCAACCCGTACCCCGCAGTCCCCTCCACTCTTCTGGGTTCCCCTGCTACTCTTAACACCCTTCACCATAAAGTTAAATGAATGTGGTGGCCAACGAAATATGCTACAAGTAAACCATGAAAATAAATACCCAAAAAATAAAAACTACAAAAATAAAATGGAAAGCCCAAAATGCAACTAGAAATTATAGTATATACACGAAGAGAAACGTTGAGTAGGCGTTGATTTTCGCCATGGGGGCGTGGTCCGCATTAAGTGTCCCCCATAGAGCTTGCCAAAAACTGAAATAAAAATAAAATTAAACAGCGGGAGACCTGACCAAAAAAAAAAGCGTCGATGAAATGTCGGACAACGACCTCAAAAAATATACAATCAATTGGGGGGGATGGTGGTTTGGGGAAAATGTGGAAAACGTGAAGAACGCGCCAATGGAACAACTGGACAAACTACGTAGAGAAAATATAGAGGAGAGTGGGAACGCCAAGGTGCCATTAGAGCCATTAGGATTGGTAAACTTGAGCCGCATCACCATCAGGCCAATGACGATGACGATGATGATGCAGCAAAACTAATAAAATTAAATTATTATGTAAAATGCAAATAAAATAATATGCAAATCGAATATGAGCACACAGAGAGCTGCTCTTCGTTTCATGTCCATGGAGCCATGAGTAATCACAGACGCAGAGCCTGGACCCCAAAAACAAGGCAAATAAACACATAAATAAATCAAAAATGGACTACGACAAATCTCGGTTGGCTCGAAGCAGTAAGCAAGCACCGGACACGGACAGCAGCAGCAGCAGCAGCGAGAGAGCATTAAAATATGGCCAATAATAACCGAAATATCCATGTGATATATCCATCCATCCACCCATTGTCCCATTCCCACCCACCGAAAACCAAACCCGAGCCGCAGTTCAGGCCGGACTAAAATTGGTAATACGAGATGGGGAAACTGGCAAGAGGCAGGGTTAGGACGGGCACTAGGGAAGCCTTAAACTGGATATGGACTCGGGAATTACTCAGGAAAATATTTAACTTTGTTTGTGTTTTTCATGTTAATTGAGTTGCCGAAACTGCATAAATTAATTTCATAAATAATTACAAAAAATAAAATAATTTAGATTCTATTTACTATTAAATACTAACTAATACTAATTAATACTAAATTTATCATAAATACCTGATATTCTAGCTTATATTTTGACTCTCAGCAGATAAATAAATAAATATTTCTATCAAGATGCTTACAATTCCCAAGTTCTTTTTACGAAAGCTTAAAAGATTAGATTAATCTTAAGGACTTCCTCCTTGTCTTTAAAATTTTTTTTAAATACAATAATAATATCTAAATAATCATAATAATTTATTCTAATATACCCGAAGATTGCAATTCCCAAGTTCTTTTTACGAAAGCTTAAAAGACTAGATTAATCTTAAGGACTTCCTCGTTTTCTTTAAAATTAAAAACTACAATTAAAATATCTAAATAATCTATGAGTGCTGACCAGGCTTCTACGTCGCGTGCTGCCGCTTCAAACGTGTCAGCGGTGGACAGCTATAGAGACGCTCATCCAGTGATACCGGCGGTCTCTGTTTCCTCGTCTCCTTTCACCACGCCTGGATCACAGCCCTCTGCAATCTCGGGAGTGGCTCAGCGTAAACCGGCGCCACTTGCCGGCGTTGCTCCCAGGAAGTTTGTCTTTGTTTCCCGCCTTAACCCTGATGCTTCCGAAAATGATGTTAAAACCCATTTGAGCAGCAAGCTAAATGTCTCTGGTTCCGAATTTATCGTCTCAAAGTTCAACTTTAAACAAAGACGCGATATATCTTCGTTTAAGATTGCTCTTTCTGACGGTCTTTTGGATAGGGTTCTTGATCCTTCCGTATGGCCTGAACATGCCATAATTCATGAATTCATAAACAAAAACAATCCTCGTGCTCGTGCGCCTCAGACTCCTTTAGCTTTGCCTTCAAAAAACTAATCGATTCGTTCTCCATCCACTATCAGAACGTTCGTAGTTTGCTGGGGAAGCTTAGCAAACTGCACGTTAATAGTGTCTCCTTTGATGCCGACGTAATTGTCTTTACGGAAACGTGGCTTAACTCTTCAGTCTGTGATTCTGAACTATTTGCAGGCAATTATGTCGTCTATAGGCATGACCGTCCATCTCGCATTGGTGGCGGAGTTCTTATCGCCGTTAAATCTAATTTTGTTTCTAATTTGGCACCGATAATCGACTACGACTGCACTTTGGAG